>BSQZ01000159.1:382733-414971 GCA_033239005.1 Lamellibrachia satsuma | reverse complement strand
GGCGACTTCATAACATGTAACAACGAGTGCATATCCAGTTAGCCTGACAATGTAAATGGGATATTGGTCTGTACTAGGCAACTTTCTAACAAACTCACTTGTACCAAATTTCACTTGTAATACAAATATATACTTTAGAATAATTTATTAACATCCAATTTTTAGACCTTAAGTGCATGCTCGAGACATGAGGGCTTCGGAACCTCTGCCTCAGGCTAATTTTCGCCAGAAAATAATTCATTCTCATCCCTGGGTTTTCATGTCCATGTGATTGGTCAAACATTTATTTTAAATGCATTAATTGTTCACTCAAGAGTATATATCAGCAGCGGATCCAGGGGGTTCTTAGGGGTCTCTATATCCCCCCAGGCTTGTGTCCGTGGCAAACATTACGGTAACGTATACAGGCCTACATTGGAACATACTTATTTAGTCCTCTTCACTCAAGGTAGAGCATAGGACTGAAACGTCTCTTTTCTAAAGCACTCTGTTATTTGCTGCTTTCTTCATTTCTTTCCAGTGGTTCCATGTTTCTTTACTTCCTCAGCTATTGATTTCTTCCAAGTAGTTTTGGAGTTTTGGGTCTGCCTGTTTTTCTTTTTCCTTGTGAATTCCAGTCTAAGGCCAGTCTTGTAACATTGTTGGTTTGTTTTCGGAGGTTGTGTCCTATCCTTGTCCATTTTCTTCTTGCAATCTCTTTCCCCATGCTGTGTTGGTCTGCCCTCCTCCAGATTTCTTTGTTTGTGATTTTATCTTGTCATTTGGTTTTCAGGATGTATCTCAGACATTTGTTAATGAATGTTTGTAGCATTCGGGTTGTCTTGGTTACTCTCCATGTCTCAGAGCCATATAGCAGCACACTTTTCACGTTGGTGTTGAAGATTCTGATCTTGTTTCGTGTTGAGAAAGATGATGTGTTCCACACTGTCTTTAAAATGTTGAATGCATTCCTGGCCTTTCCAATCCTGTTTTTGACATCTTCATCTTTTCCTCTTTGTCTGAACTCAAACCAGATATACTGCACTATTTGCACTTCCTATCGAACTCAGATGTGACGTCAATGGCTGGTGCACTAGCATGCAATCATATGAACAAAGAATGCATGTATCGTGTCTGCAACAACTGCCGCGACAGGGAGACAAAACCCGTTGGCGTTTACAACGTGAACGAACCAGTGTGGTGGTGGTTATGGGTTAGTTGTCATGAAGAGAGGCAAGGAAGAGACGGGACACCTGTGCGACTGAAGGTTGTAAAGAAAGAGAAGATCCAGGGAACGGCGCTTCAGTTGGTTCCGAGTTCAACTCAGAGTTGAAGACATTCGCAAAGCATGTTTTCAACGTACGGGACCAGAATGCAGCAACTCGAGATCTACGAAAGCGAGCAATGGAATCGGATACTGAGTGCACAATACACATCGACTTCTCGGAGAATTATACTTGCGGCTATTCTCGCGAAATTCAATCCATCATCTTTGGAGTGTCGCCCCAGCAGGCTACTTTGCACACAGGTGTGCTGTACCTGAAAGGAAAGGCAACATCCTTTTGCACCATCTCAAACAGCTTGCGACACGACCCCGTTGCAATATGGGCGCATCTGGAACCCATATTTAAACACGCAAAAGGTACGCAGCCGCAACTCGACACTGTCCACTTTGTGTCAGATGGTCCGACCACCCTGTATCGCCAAAAGGAAAACTTCTACCTAATGTCAAGGATCATCCATCGTCAGGGATTTTCTGCAAGTAGCTGGAACTTCCTGGAAGCTGGCCATGGGAAGGGCGCCCCTGATGGCGTTGGAGGATGTTTGAAACGTGCCGCAGATTGCATTCTAGCGAAAGGCCAAGATCTGCCAACGCCGTTTGACGTATACACTGCACTTCAAACGGCTTGCCCCGGCATTCTGCTGTGCTACGTTCCAGCATCCGTCATCGAGCAACACGGTGACCTGCCATCTACGCTGCGTCCGGTACCTGGTACGATGACACTGCACCAAGTTGTGACAACTCAACCATGTCAAGTGATTTATCGTGATGTGAGTTGTACCTGCCCCGTCCGTGAAGAATGCGAGTGCTGCACACTGAGACGATTCTTGTTTCAGGACGAAACTACGTCCATGGTACAACACATCCCAAGTGCTGGGTATATCAATGCGGACGTTGGTGGCGTGGGTGTGAATGCTAGTGGTATCCCGGTAAACATCGGTGACGTCGGGGTGGGGGCTAGTAGCCTTGAGACGTGTGTTTCCGGTGTCGAAGCTGTTGCTAGTGGTGTCCAAGTAAACACCAGTGATGTCGGGGTGGGGGTTAGTAGCCTTAGAGCGAGTATTCCTGGTGTCGAAGGGTGGTGGTACCACGGGGTAGGTAAGATTGGTGGGAGTTGGACTCTCAAAATGCCAGGAGGTGGGAGATTGGCCCCACAAACGGGAGGTTGAGATCTATGCCACACATCGCACACCATTAACTAGCCAATAACAGTAATAATAATGACTTATTTGAGGTAGTGCCAGATTCAAAATTGTTTGTGTCACTTCACAGCATATTACAAATTAATAATATAGTCTAAAATTGCTAAACAGATAAAAAATAACAACAAACTATTTGGGTCGTTCACAACTGTCCACATTTACCTCGTACAAACCGTTCTAAACGGGGGAGGGGTCAAAATCGGTACACAATTTTTTTAAATGTCGGTTGCAAGTGAAGTATGACCACAGTTGCACCATGCAGTGCCATATAGTGGACTGTTATTGAACTACTATTGTTTTAAATTGAATAACCGTTCACCGAGTGGTACTGTAATACAGTCTGACATCTTAGAAATTGAATAACCGTTCACCGAGTGGTGCTGTAATACAGTCTGACATCATAGAAATTGAATAACCGTTCACCGAGTGGTGCTGTAATACAGTCTGACATCTTAGAATTTGAATAACCGTTCACCGAGTGGTGCTGTAATACAGTCTGACATATTAGAAATTGAATAACCGTTCACCGAGTGGTGCTGTAATACAGTCTGACATCTTAGAAATTGAATAACCGTTCACCGAGTGGTGCTGTAATACAGTCTGACATCTTAGAAATTGAATAACCGTTCACCGAGTGGTGCTGTAATACAGTCCGACATCTTAGAAATCCACTTACAGTTACGGTTTAATAGAAATTACAAGCTGGGTTTGATTGGCTCCATGTCTATCTTTCCCGTTTCCAAAAGCTATCCAATCTTGCCTTAAAGGCATTGGTTGTTGTGGCGGTTACAACATGGTTTGGTAATTTGTTCAAATGATTAACCACTCTTTGGCTAAACAAATTCTACCTAACTTGTAGCTTTGATCTTGTGTTGAAGAGTTTTAGCAAGTTTTCCCAAAGTGAGCTGGTTTCTGCTAGCTGGAAATATTGTATATATTCCATCCCTATCAGTAGTTTGTAACATTCGATCACGTCTCCTCTCAGGCGCCTCTGCTTCAGCGGATACAGATTTAGTCTTTGAAGTTGATCTTTATACGGCAGGTTCATTGAAAACAATTATCAGTATTACACCACGGTATTGTTAGAAAAATACAAAGCTTTAACATATTTACCATATTCTGATGACTATTAGTGTATGCCCTACAAATGCACTGCACGTTTCACATAATTGTAAAATCAATATGTTATTCAAAATGGAAAATCAACATTTCAAAGAGGGGATGAGGTGTGAAAATTAGTAATATAATTGTAAATGTCGACAACGGTAAACGGCCCCTAACACGAATAAGACTACGGAAAATATTCGAATTAAATTCAGCAGCATAGCTCACAATCGTATACATGCGCGGTATTTCCATACATATATATATATATATATATATATATATATATATATATATATATATATATATATATATATATATATATATATATATATATATATATATATATATATATATATAGAGTGAATCGCAGTTGTAGAGCCGCGATATGATGATGGCATTGATTATGCGTTCCTTTGTCGCATTAGGTAGAAAATGGCTGATCTGATTCATATGACAGAGATAGAATGCGAGTGCGCTGACAGTTTGTTACACATGCTTTCCCATATCTAGGTTACTGTCGATTAAGACACCGATATTTTGAACACATGGCGAAACTGTGATTGCAAAATCGCCAACTTGTATCACGGTGCCATCAATGAGTGCAGCCGAAGACTGGAAGACACTCTGTTTTGCCATCATCGTGGAAATACAATTCTAGGCCATCCTTTGATTTGTCACCAGACAATCCTCCATTCACAGCACAACAGCCACAACAGCGACGGCACTCAGGTCAAAGTGTGTGTAGTGCTGTAGGTCGTCCACATAGTGGTGGAAGCAAAGGCCATGCGCTCTAACAGACAGTGTATATGCAGTGATCAGTGCAGACGTTTGGTAGCCACCTCCCAACAATCTGCCTAAAGGTACTGATACATTTGCTGACTGGCTGGTGATCCCTGTCTATAGTGCAGTGTGAAGCAGTTGTTATCAAACTACACATTAATATAATCAATTGCTCGCTCCTGAGAGAAATAAACGATCTTTACATCGCAATATCGCTCAACCTGATCCGAATACGTGCGAAACTGCACCTCCCGGTGTCACTACATCACAGCTCACAATGCCCCGGAAATCAAGTGCCAAAACGTTCTCGGAAGAACGTGGAGTTGACATTGACATTGAGCCTATGCAGCCTTTAGAGGGTTACACATTGAGAAATGCGTTATTAGCGCTTCTAAAAGACGAAGACACAATCCAGGACATTGCAACATCCATCAGCGAAAGCATTATCAACAAACTACTAAAAACACAAACATTCACCGACATGCTGATCAAAGCCAACATGGACTCCGAACAATTCAGTGCAATCAAAGAGGATTTGTATCAGGCTTGCTGCATTGACGCAAGCAAGACAACCGCTGAAATAAACGCAATTAACGCCAAAATACGCGCCCTGGAAGCGTCAATAAAAACGCTTGAACAAAGGAATGTGGCACTTCTTGACCAATTAGATGAACAAGAATAATACAGCCGTCGGAATTGCCTCGTATTTCACGGAGTGACCGAACAACAAAAGGATACGACCGTCCTGTGTAGCCGATCGATAGGCGCGACAATGGACAGTCGCAGCATTGACGGCAGCCACCGTCTTGGAAAGCCGAATGGAGATAAGCAACGACCAATAATCGTTAAGTTCACAAGCTATGAACAAAGACAGAAGATCTTCTCCGTCAAGCGAAATTTCAAGGGAACAAAAACCGCCATAACGGAGAATCTAATGAGGCGACTTAGTACTTAGCTGCAAAAAGCACGGTCTATTAGCGGTACGGTTAATGGATGGGCGCATTGTCTGCCTTACGTCATCTGGGCGAAAGGTGAATATTACCACTGAGCGCGAGCTCCAGCAACTTGGACGTTGAGTGTAGTGTAGTGTGTCCAGATACAATCAAAATCTTATTTTAATGCAAAAAAAAATGGCAATGTATCTGCAAGTTGTAGGCATTCTGCCTGCGTACACTGGCGTCACTAATACGTGTAATCACCCGTATTTGTTTTTTGCCCATTTTGTTTTGTTCTTTTGTAACTCTGACTATTTAATTAACACTGTCCAAGCACTATTTGTCTATGTTAATGTCACAGCATTGTGTGTTTTCTTTTGCTATCATTGCACTTTTAAATGTCACAGATGTTCTCGTTATCGCGTTTCATTTTAGCACCTACGCTCCATTTGTGGATATTAATTGTTGTACAAATTACTGTTAATATGATGTCAAGTTATGTTCAGTTCACGTGTAACGGACTTTGAACATGGCTAGAAATGTTTTTCCTTTTAACGATGATGATTCATTTTTAAGAAATGTTGGAGGGTTAACAGTTAACTCTTTAAATCACAGTTTACAAATAAACGAATTCAATGAAAGTTAACCAGATGGAGAACTTGAAATTATTAAACATTCTCCATATTTTACTGATGAAGAATTAATAAACAAAATAAAAAACAAGCAGAATACTTTTGTAGTGTTGAGTCTAAATTGTCAAAGCCTTAATGCAAAAATGGATAAAATTAATATGAAATTAGAAATTTAAGAAACAACAGCTGTGAAATTGGAGCCATTTGCTTACAAGAAACATGGTTATCCAATGACTCCAACATTTCTTTGCTGCAAATATATGGTTTTACATTAATCTCTCAAGGTAAGATATGTAGTGCTCATGGTGGCCTATCGATATATCTTAATAATAAATATGACTATAAAATATTATCTATTAACAATGTATCAAATGTATGGGAAGGACAGTTTATTGATATAACTGGAAATAATATCCACACAAAAAATTACGCTGGGAAATATATATATATATAGACAACCAAGAGAATTAACCCCGATACTCACTCATTTACAAAAACCAAAGAGTGAAGTTGTCATAGCAGGTGATTTTAATATTGACTTATTGAAAATTAAAGAAAAACCTGTATTTAATTAATACTTTGACATGATCAGTGCACAAGGCTTCTTTCCCAGAATCACATTGCCTACCAGATTTTCAGAACATCGTGGTACACTTATTGACAACTTTTTATGTAAACTGACAGAGGGGTCATTGAACTACACTTCTGGCATTTTAATCAACCAACTTTCTGATCATCTTCCCTGTTTCATTTGCATGGATTGCATATTAACTCGAGACACGGTACCCAAATTCATAACAGTAACAGAGAAAAGTCCGGATTCGGTAAATAAGTTTAGATTATAATTAATAAACTCAAACATTTATGATAAACTAAATAAGAATATTTATGGTAATCCCAACGAAAATTATAACATTCTTGCCGAAATCAGGGCATACGTGTATAGTTATTTATTTGTGTAATTAATATGTAGGTATATCTTGTAGGCAGCCATTCGTATGTATATATGTACATGGATGTGCTTGTATACATATAGGTTATATATTATATATATATATATATATATATATATATATATATATATATATATATATATATATATATATATATATATATATATATATATATATATATATATATATATATATATATATGTGTGATTATTATATAATTATAATCTTATTACTTTTATTATTGCTATCACTTGTATTCTTAATTTTTAACATAATATTTTTAATTGCTTGACTAAACCAGTGGTGGCTCCCATGATAGCGACATACTCAATGTCTTAATGGGAGTCTCCGTGACCATTTATTTTTTTACTTTGTTTATATGTTGATTGTGTTACATTTACTTGGTCAAAATAAATGCGTCTGAGTCTGAGTCTAATGATATGGCTCTAATGATATGGACTTCCTATGTCAAAGCAGTTGTATTCAACAACGTGCCATCGATTAATACTTGTTGCACCCTGCACATACAATATCACCCGGTCTAGTTTAGTGAAAAGGTAATCGTTGAATCAAGATGTCAAGAACCAGTGTTCCTTATTGTCTATGGCTGTTCTGGTGGTACTTGTAACTTGTAACTAGTAACTAGTAACTTGTAACTTGTAACTTGTAACTTGTAACTTGTAACTAGTAACTTGTAACTTGTAACTTGTAACTTGTAACTTGTAACTTGTAACTAGTAACTTGTAACTAGTAACTTGTAACTTGTAACTTGTAACTAGTACTGCGGTTTCAGGCGAAAACATTTTCGATACCCCAAATGAAAAGAGTCAACCATTTGCTGACCGGGAAATGCATGTAATTATGCTAAGCGCAATGAATGTTTCAGTCACGTTAGATAATTGTGTGCAGTTACTGTGTGAGGTTGTGTACACACAAAATCACAGGACATCTCCTTGCATGTATTTAATTTGCTTTACCTAAAAAATCCCTAAAACAATTATATCGTGTTCACTTTCTCGTAAGAGGATAACACAACAAATTGGATAACTGCATAATATTACGTATTGTATGCCTTTCTAAGTACTGTGTATCAGTTAATTGTGACTAATTTCCACATTATTGGTTAGAACATTGTTTATATTTTAGACAAGCTTAGATGTGACATTTCATGTTCGTCAGTTGCTAAGTTTGGTTGTTTTTTTCTGACAAAATTGTAGTCGTATCTCAAATGACTGAAATATTGTTAATTATTGCTTAGTAATCACAATATCTACGGCAATTAAAATTGCTGAGTGTTGAAAGTGAACGGGAACTACAGGTGCACTAATAGCACAAGGCTGGATGTTGTGTGACAATAGTAAGTACTACTTAAAGTGCTATTAGCTTGAACAGAATGCACTAGTCAGAAGACTCAGAACAGTTACCACTTACTTCAACTCCTGGATGGACCTGTTTTGTTCCAGCCCATCACATAGCTGCTTGAACAGGTGCATGTCTAAATGTGACTTTTCCAACCTGGAATAAGAAACAGATCACAATTACCAAATTGTTCCCAAAATGATAGTTCTATTTATATCGTGAACACGCAAATTACAGGAGTCACAACATTGTTTTTTGAAGAACAAAACAGTTATAAAACAGACAATAAAATGTTGACCTGACATGGTATGTCATACGTGAAATTCAATATATTTCCTATAATATTTTATATGGTATGTATTGCAAAGTCTATCATTGATAAATATCTTCCAAAAAAGTCACTACAGCATTATCGTAGTCTATATTTGCGATATAAGGAAACAAGTTTGAACATTCAGAACCATAATCCTACTACTGAACTTACTAAATATTCCACAATGCATATATGTTGTCATAACCTATCAGATATGAATAAATGGGAGTGAACTGTTCACATGACTTACGTGAGTTTAACGACACCGCACTGTGGCTGTTTCATAATCCAGCCCAGCGACAGCGTTTCTGTTGGGAATACTTCGGAAAATTCAATTTCTTCCGGAATCAGGTCTACGAATTGGGAACATTGACTTTCATAGATGTATGTCATAAGTTTGCGTGTATCAAACACACCTGCCAGTTTCTCAATGAAGGTGCGAGGTTCCAACTGATCTTTGGCTGGCTCTAGACATCTCACGAAATATGCAATATGTGGGTCACATAATAAGCCAGTTATAAATGTGATCAACACCTCATGTTGGCTGACAGAGGTCTCATCATCAATCAGCTTCAGGAGATCTTCAGGTGGTCCTCTCAATAACCCCACTGCAGCGAACAGTTCCTGGATTGTCAAGTGCTGGTATGTCCAACATGGTCTTTTAAGACCACATGGAATCAGGTCTCTCGTCGTGGATTCTGCCAGGAATCCGGTGTGTTTGTCAGTGTTGCTGATGTGATATTCATCAAGGTCATCTTCATAAATGATGATGCGTAGTGGTTTTGACATTGTGCAGTTCTTTGCTAAATCCGCGTGTTTCTTGAAAGAGTTGCCCACCTTGGCAAAAATCTTCTTTGCGTCTACTTGTTCTTTGACATCCTTCAGAGAAGGGTGGAGATTTTTTGCAAGGTTGATTACAGCAAACACATAGAGCTGTGACATGGTATTGACGGATGGTTTGTCCTCACTGTGGGTGGATGAATACATGTTGGCAAGACATGCACATACAAAATTGGCTTGCACGGGCAAGTAGCAGAGTGTCGCAATGTTCACGTTGTTCTGAAGGTAACCTGTGATGAACTTCTCTACTGCAGTGTCTTCTCCGCAGAATTTGTGAATGTACTTCTTTATGCTTTCTTGAGGGAATCCGTACAGTTCTGCAGTGCGGGGACACATTGCTGAAGGAATGTTGTAATTTGGCCTAGAAGTGATTATGACCTTTGCTCCAGGCAGCACGGCGTTACCGATGATACTCGAGAGTAGGGTGTTCACATCTACCTCCATGGAACAGTCTCGTTGCAGTTTCGTCTCATATTTGAAGTAAGATGCCTCGTCCATCGCCTCCAAAAAAATCATGATACGGTGTGAGTTTTTACAGAGTTGTTTAAGTGCTTCCGACTTTTCTTCTTCTGTCAAACCCAGTCCACCTAGCAAGATATCTCCAAGCGTCAACTTCCTCTCCTGCCGCAGTTCTCGTAAAGTGATAACAAACAAATACTCCACGTCATCATTCCACAGCTTCTTCTCAGCCCACTGTTTTGCAATCTGCTTAACGAGTGTCGTCTTTCCAATCCCAGCTTTCCCTAGTATCAGGACATTTCTGGGAGCCTGCCTGTCATGTAGCTTATCGAAGAGTTGTGACACTTGGATAGGATCAACAGACTGCATGATTTCCTGCATCTTCACCACATCACGGTAGCCAAGTGTTTCTGGGAGCTTTGTTGTCTGAGACTTTTGGAGTCGTAGTTCGACAAACATGTCATCGAGGGAGCTGTCCCTGCACGAGTCTATGTCGACTGACCATTGGACTGGAACTGTGTAGTCACTGTACGTCTTTCGTAATGCTGTCTTCACTTTTTCTAAATATCAAAATCAGCTAATGAAGGAATGCAGCTAACATGTTCACAAAACATTAACTATGCATCAAGCACTATTTGGTTTCACATAGATCTTATTTTCTAAAAGAAAACATCAACTTAAAATGCAATAATCATATGTGGTGAAACTGTTGTCTATGATATTTACAAAGTTATCCACATACTTAGACCATCATCTCTCCTCAACATTACTGTCAAGTCATGTGACAACATAAGTATGACAGCTGAAGAGATCATGGCTGTTGTACACCTCACTTCACATAGGAAGGTAGAACATATGGGTGATGAGGGACCAAAATCATGCAAGGTTCTCGTGACTGCTAGACAGATCATTGTTTGATCCAATATGAAAGTGCTGCCAGATCCTCCTCACAAAGTTAACAATGTAAAGAAACTGTGATTGGTAAGCAGCTGCGACATAGCGTATATGAAACAAACAAACAAGAGAAAGGTCATATAATCAAAAGTGAACATCTAGCTGAGAAAAACAAACCAGAGAAAGAACACAGAATCAAAAGTGACCGTCTGGATCTGAAACAAACGAACAGCTGAGACATAGCAGATCGTCAAACAAACCAGAGAAAGGTCATACAATCTATGCGGGAAAAGAGATAACATAATATTCAATAGTAAACAAGTCAAAGTAACTTATACTGCGTGACCTCTGGGTCATGGGAACATTCAAACTTCAAAGCATTTTCGACTTCAGCTAAGCAGTAATTATTGGGTCAAGACTATTCTTCATTTGTATCCACAACTGTTTACAGCCAGGTACCCACTTATAGAGCTTAGTGAACTGGTCCCGCTCATAGAGCTGAGTGAACTGGTCCCGCTCATAGAGCTGAGTGAACTGGTCCCGCTCATAGAGCTGAGTGAACTGGTCCCGCTCATAGAGCTGAGTGAACTGGTCCCGCTCATAGAGCTGAGTGAACTGGTCCCACTTATAGAGCTGAGTGAACTGGTCCCGCTCATAGAGCTGGGTGAACTGGTCCCGCTCATAGAGCTGAGTGAACTGGTCCCGCTCATAGAGCTGAGTGAACTGGTCCCGCTCATAGAGCTGAGTGAACTGGTCCCGCTCATAGAGCTGAGTGAACTGAACATAAATAACTGAGAGAGGTGTACATCTATAACAGAACATGCCAAAGTAAACATAGGCGCCTACAGACTGCACAATATCTGACTTACGCAACCTTGACCTCTAAACTTTTTATATACAGTTGTTTTCACCTGGATAAAGTATATTCAATGTTTTTAAAGAAACCCCATCAATAGGTTTGTCGAGTGCTCACCCAGGATAAGCCATAAATATTTTACCTTATTGTTTTATACTGACTTTAACATTGTTTATATAGGTTTAAACATAAACTTATACATAGTTATACCACAGCTGACCCAATCTAACGGGGTTTGTGTTAATACAATTTACCTCTTTTCAGATCTAACTTCTAATTATTTTGTAAATTGTACATTATTACAGTCAATATTATAAAATGCAAGACTCTCATGCAGACAGAGTGATAATGGCTCTTACTGACACAGGGAAACATATAGGTCCAACATGAGTCATTGTGTCAATAACAACATGTATTGTTTCTTACTGACACAGGGAAACATATAGGTCCAACATGAGTCATTGTGTCAATAACAACTTGTATTGTTTCTTACTGACACAGGGAAACATATAGGTCCAACATGAGTCATTGTGTCAATAACAACATGTATTGTTTCCATTAAATTACATATTACACCAGCAGAGGAGTTTGGAAATAGTCCATTACGATTACACATAGATTACTTTTATCTATGTATTGCATCTTAGCATTCAAAACAAAGGAAACAAACTAAGAGCTATTTAATGTAACATTATTGACATACCTTCCACTGTCTTCATAAACATCTTTCGGTCCTGCAGTCGCTGTTCATGATCCTGCTGTCCGTGTTCATGATTGTCAATTCGTGCCTGTTCCACATCTATCTTCTGTTGCAGTCGGTCATATTCTACAGGCCAAATGTGACAATAAGCAGCTTATGTATTTAGAGGGAATCTGCCTGTGGGAGTTATTAGTGCAGATTATGCTAAAAAAATAATGTAAAAAACTTATATAGATTCAAAATTTTCAGGAACCTTAGTGTAGAGGGGCAACACATCAGGACGTTAAGCATGATACTATGAAGAGGGTAGTACAAAAGTCATCACCACAATGAAGGACCGTCGAGGATTTGTGAAGGTGCATGCTGTGAGAAATATTTAAATCTTCGTTAAGCACCAATTGTTTGAGTATCAATCATGCACCTTGTGAAGGTGCATGCAGTGAAAAATAGTTCAATCTTCATTAAGAATCAATAATTTATTGTGTGGTTATCAATCATGCACCTTGTGAAGGTGTGTGTTGAGAAAAATAGTCCAATCTTCAATAAGCACCAACTGTTTGGGTGTAGGTGCATGCCGTTAAAATGTGTCTAATTTCATAATAAACTTACTCTGCATTTGTGCTTTCATTTCATCTACTTCAACTGTCTTCTCATCCAGTCGCTTTGTCACGTCTTTCACTTCTCTCTAACTCCATCTGTCTTCTTACCCAGGTCTTTCACTTCCTCTCTAACTTCACCTGTCTTCTCATCCAGTTGCTTTGCCACATCTTTCACTTCCTCTCTAACTTCATCTGTCTTCTTACCCAGGTCTTTCACTTCCTCTCTAACTTCACCTGTCTTCTCATCCAGTTGCTTTGCCACATCTTTCACTTCCTCTCTAACTTCATATGTCTTCTTACCCAGGTCTTTCACTTCCTCTCTAACTTCATCTGTCTTCTCATCCAGTTGCTTTGCCACATCTTTCACTTCCTCTCTAACTTCATCTGTCTTCTTACCCAGGTCTTTCACTTCCTCTCTAACTTCACCTGTCTTCTCATCCAGGCTTTTCACGTCAGCTTTAAGAACAACAATGTCCTGTACCACTCCTTGCAGCCGACTCTCCAGATTTGTGTTGGTATTTATAACCTTGTGGAGTTCCTAAAACATGTGCTTGTGATATGAACATTTCTATTTCACCAGGACATGCAACATATACAATATGTTATGCCGTTTCACGTTTCATCTCCATTAGACATTTGCTTTGAATCGCTATCACTACCACACAATTTCTTTGTCAATTGTATTTGGTTACGCAGAGCTTACACCTGTGTGATAAAGGACAAAATGTTCACCGTGTACAACCAGCATGGTATGACCAATCACAGTTTTTAGCATTGATTCAATCCATTAATAGCAAAACCCCTTTGTACACACAATGACAGGACAAGTATCATAATCCAGGTAATTATTTGTATTAAACTAGAATGACATACACGCTGAAAACAAATATTATACTGTTTCATATATGATGTTCATTATACTTTTGCTATGCCTCTCACAACCAAGATGACACACTCACTACTCCCAAATAAAGGTTACCTGCTTGTTATCATCTGCCTGGCCAGCGATGTGTGTCTTCCAGATAGTGCGTTCCTGCTTCAGAAACGCCTGGTCATTTACCTCAATGACGTCTGTCTCGATCTATAACATCACATGTCGATCTTATTATTGATCAACCATTACCATTTCGTATAACATAGTGTGTATAGCATGATGTTATATACATTTATATGTTAAACTTTGCTGACTGACCAGTATACATATCAATATTTATAATTAATTGCCATCACTGCAAGTTTTACACTAAACCACACTATCAATGAAGACTCCCAAATAAAGGTACCCCCATTCCCAATGTTCCAATAACAAGTTTTGCACTAAACCACACTATCAATGAACACTCCCAAATGAGGATATCTCCATTCTAAATGTTCTAATAACACGATTTATACTAAACCACACTATCAATGAAGACTCAAAAATGAAGGAATCTCCATTTATTAAGTGGAAATGTTTTAATAACAAGTTTTACACTAAACCACACTATCAATGAAGACTTCCAAATGAAGGTACTTCCATTCTATTATAAATGTTCCAATAACAAGTTTTACACTAAACCATACTATCAATGTAGATTTCCAAATGAAGGTATCTCCATTCTAAATGTTCCAATAACAAGTTTTACACTAAACCACACTATCAATGAACACTCCCAAAAAAGAAGGTATCTCCATTCCAAATGTTCTAATAAGAAGTTTTGCACTAAATAACACTATCAATGAAAACTCCCAAATGAGGGTATCTCCATTTTAAATGTTCTAATAACACGTTTTATACTAAACCACACTATCAATGAAGACTCAAAAATGAAGGAATCTCCATTTATTAAGTGGAAATGTTTTAATAACAAGTTTTACAATAAACCACACTATCAATGAAGACTTCCAAATGAAGGTATCTCCATTCTAAATGTTCTAATAACACGTTTTATACTAAACCACACTATCAATGAAGACTCACAAATGAAGGAATCTCCATTTATTAAGTGGAAATGTTCTAATAACAAGTTTTACTCTAAACCACACTATCAATGAAGACTTCCAAATGAAGGTACCTCCATTCTAAATGTCATAATAACAAGTATTTGTATTTAAAAGTTACGGCATTCATTCCTGATACCAACCTCCTGATACCTACCCTACACAGACCAAACAAATCAAAACCAATTACTTCAGGTAGTTTTTGACATAACAAAAAATTAATCACCTACTATAATAAACATTTGCATAGCCAACTTCACAAAATAATCCTTTATTAAGTGGAATTGTACATGCACGTATAGCATAATCATAATACAGAGTGTACATATATGACAAGGTAAACCAATATTGTTATCCAAGTTTCTTTACCGTGATATCATTTTTATATTGGTATCTTTGTCAGGCCTGATCTTTGTCATAAGCATATGCATATTATTTCTTATCAAACTACATAAAAAGTACACAATTAATTGCTGTATATGTTACCTGTGTAATTTCTGTCACCGCGTCTTGTGATGCTTTATCTTGCAGTAACTTTATAGGGTCTTGAAGCAGAGTTATCATAGTTTTGATGTATCTGCTCAAGTCAGCACTTGACACCTTCATGTTAGTATTATGCATAAGTTCATTCCGAACTTTTCTAACCTGTAAAATCACAACAAAACAATGATTATCTTTGATTACATAAGTTTACATCACAAAGGTGGCAAATTCATACAACAGATAAAACCATGCCAGCATGGTTAATTTCAACTGTTAATTTGTTAATTGAATAAACTCAAATCATTTAATTTAATTAGTTAACTTTACCAAAAGGGGTTAATTAAATTTAATTGACAAATTCACTCTTGATTAAGTGCCCACTTAACAGTTGATATTACTGAACAGTTCAAGTCCAGGTTATGTTATAGTCATTAGCCTGAGAGAGATCAGGTTGAGGCCTGTGTGAATGGGAGGGAGAACACCACAGAGCACATAGACACTGTACCAACTGGGGTGGACTGATCACTCAGGCACCTGTGAATTGGAGGGATCTCAAGGCCTAGGCAGTAGTCTGAGAGAGATCAGGTTGAGGCCTGTGTGAATGGGAGGGAGAACACCACAGAGCACATAGACACTGTACCAACTGGGGTGGACTGATCACTCAGGCACCTGTGAATTGGAGGGATCTCAAGGCCTAGGCAGTAGTCTGAGAGAGATCAGGTTGAGGCCTGTGTGAATGAGAGGGAGAACACCACAGAGCACATAGACACTGTACCAACTGGGGTGGGCTGGTCATTCAGGCACCTGTGGATTGGAGGGATCCCAAGGCCTAGGCAGTAGCCTGAGAGAGATCAGGTTGAGGCCTGTGTGAATGAGAGGGAGAACATCACAGAGCACTTAGACACTGTACCAACTGGGGTGGGCTGGTCATTCAGGCACCTGTGGATTGGAGGGATCCCAAGGCCTAGGCAGTAGTCTGAGAGAGATCAGGTTGAGGCCTGTGTGAATGGGAGGGAGAATACACAGAGCACAGATACACTGTACCAACTGGGGTGGGCTGGTCATTCAGGCACCTGTGGATTGGAGGGAAGAATGTCCTGGGATAGGGTGATTAAGTTGCTGGCTAATTGTGGCTTCTACAAATATCTCGTTAATATCTGACACCTGGCAGCCAAGTGGACCTATGGGGCCAATAGACTTATGCATCTATAATTGTTGTGGGTACATATAACCATTAATGGGAGATGTAGAGAAAGGTAATACAGCTTCAGTTTGGGATCTTCTTACAGTTCTAACTTAAGTCAAAAACAGGTAATGCATGAAAATAGTGTATACATATTTAAATGCTAGTGTGGAAAGGGGAACAACGATTTAGTACAAATCACTGTATAAATAACAATTTGGTGCATAGAAATGATGAACGTAGAACATCCCCCCCGGAAACTTTCCCCCTCCCCGGACGTTTTCCCCTCACTAAAATGAATAGGTGGATGTTTTTCACACTCTTTATTTTGTATCATGTATTTTCTAATTAATAAAAAATTATGTTAGTGAAATTATGTACAGAATGAACCACCTAGTCTGTATAAGGTATACATAATGTCTAAAGTTATAATAAAGACTTCATAAAGTGGTTTAAAAATAAATGGAAAAAAGGAAACAGGAAAAAGAAATGGAAAGAAACAGGTTTTTCACATTCTATTTCAATGAAAAACACACCGATAATTCACATGAAAAATCTTCGAGCTATCCTTCTGGTTCCTGATGATGAGGTAAATTATTAGCAGTATAATTATATATATATTACAACATGTACAATAATATATGGTTGTTCTGAGGAATAGTGCCACCATCGGTGCTTTTATCTTGTTTTTTTTTGGGGGGAGGCAACTGAAATGGAATTTGGGATCAAATGTCAGTTTGAATTAAGCAAAAGGGATCATCCAAGACACAATTATGAAAATGACTTCAGGGGTCAATTGGGTATCAAGGGAATGGCTTCATGGCTCAATTGGGGATCAAGGGTAAATTGGGAATGGCTTCAGGAGTGAATTTGTGGATCAATGGGCTACAAATTGCAATTATGAAAACTGAAAATATTTAATATCTTCATGCTATTAGCTTGTAAACCTCAATTGGTCATGTTATTATTTGAAACTTTTCTTTTTGAGACATTTTAACAGTATTACAACGATAAATATAGCAAACACAGGGTGTTTCTTTCTTTCCGTTTTTTTTCCTAGTCAAATTTGTTTCTTTCATTCTGTTTTTGTCCCTGTTTCTATCTTTCTGTTTACTCTTTTATTACGGTCTTTTGTCAACATACAACAGTCCAGTCAGGAGTTAGAGATAATGCCTTTACAAATGTAAAGTAGTTTCTTGGTTGGGCATAAATACGTCCTGTCACAAACTCAAAACAATTGTTCTTCTGTATTTAACAGTTGGATTACGATGGAGATTGTTAGAAGTAGTAGAGGTATTCACAAGCTGTGTTTTGAAGGATTTATGTATACTAAGAAAGCTGCCTTTGCGGAAATAAACCACTTTATGAAAATTGTAATATAACTTTAGACTTGATTTAGACCTTATACATACTATGTGGTTTTGTGTATCTATATTTGTATTAACATTAATTTTTATTAATTATAAAATACATGATACAAAATATGGAAGGGGAATTGTCCGCCTATTCATTTTAATGGGAGGAACATCCGGGGGAAACTGTCCAGGGGGAATGTGTCTGGGAATGTCTATACCCCAGAAATGATGTATGTAGTTGCCGTGTTGTTAATTTGATGGTTGAATATAGGAGGAAACCTCACACCTGCAAATGTTCAACCACAATTTGTCAATCCTTTCAGAAAAAAATATGAATTTCTTCAAAAGTATCTGCAACTTTTACAATGTGATCAAATGCCCCTCAAAGAAATGTATTGGCATGTAGATATTGTATGAGCTAATATATTTCCAACAAGGTTACAACATGTCAACAAACAATATAATTGTTAATTGAATTTGAATTAATTTAATTTAATTAAAGAATTTGGGATATTAATTTAATTTAATGTTTGAGGTTAATTTAATTTACTTGTATAATTTCTGAGTTAATTGTAATTTAATTAATAAAATTTTCCAGTTTAAAGCCCCATGTTTGAACCATGCAGACATCAACATACAATGGGTAGAGTGCTTTAAATACATTACCATAGACAATGGAAGGAACAAACACTTACAGCGTCAACCTTTGTTGTGTCCATCGTGTTGCCGAATGATTTGAAGTTAATCAACATCTGCATAATGCCAGCAGCATCTGTGTCAGCTGGGGCGACGCATGATCTGTCCTGTCCGTGATCCATAAACACCTTGGCTAGCTGCCAAGGTGTCGTTTGCCACTGACTGAATTCCGAGTTCTGCCAGTTCAGTCTGGTCGACTTGGTGCTCCTTCCCCTCACTATGTCAGACAGCCACTTAGAGCACACGTTGTTGGGGCAGGGAATGGACCAACTGCCCCACTTGCCATGAGTTATGATGTCACTGTGTGAACAAGGTTTACTGCATGTTCCAGGTCCATGCTTCAGCAGCAGTGAGTAGTGATAATTCTGGATCTCAGCAAAGCAGACATTGCGCAGAACATCAATGGTACAATGTAGGGCTCGGTTGGCTTTGTACCAATTGATGTAGTCGGGGTCGTTAAGATCCCCGACTATTTGTCCAGGCACTGTCGGGGCCGCAGCAGGTGCCGCGGCTGTAGCCATCGTTTTACTTTGAGTTTTCTAAAAAAAAACAGTTTCACAATATAGACAAACTCAATAATTACTTATACAACAGTGTAAAGAACATATAATATGGGCACGCTACAAATACAAGGCTTACGGTTCGGACCATAAGTTACGCATGGTCGACTAAATGAAAAGCCATAGCCACTGACAAAGATGACAGCATCAATGTTAGGATCTTTGTAATTTTAGAAACAAAAAACAATTCACTAATGTTTTGTATTAAACAATGTGTAAATACTATATTTAAAAAGTGCTTTTAACATGATGCCCGTAACTATATGATTACAAATTGTACATTAGGGTCAGAACCAATACGACGTGCCACAAATGTGCTTAAAACAAAACTATTTAAACACCGAATCACGTTGTAAACCATAAGTATATTATAATGTCAATAACATCATCCAAGTACCATTGTTGAGACTAGCTTCTCTCATAAATGTCTCACATTGTCTGATGTCGCTGCATAATGCCAATGCTAAAATTTAAACAATGCATGATTAGCAGCCAAGTTACTATTTTATATGTGGTGGCTTCAGGCGTATAAAGCATGTGGTCAATTTTCCATCAGCAGTAGCAGCAGTGTGATAACATTTTAACAAATCCCACTTTTGTACACACAGTATACCTATTTTCCTTCCCCTATCAATCTTAAATTTTGCAAAGACAATATGTAGCAATATATCTACATTTTCAGCAAATTTCAGATACATTGTTTGAAAACTTCTCAAGTCAGAGGCACACAAAAACGTGTAAAAAACAATGTGTACAATGTTAGGCGCTTTCCCCTTGTTCACATTACACTGGTACATTACAGAGACAATTTGCATGTAAACGCTTAGTTGTTTTGCACAAGTGATCAAGCATAGCCACTTAGTCATTGGTAAAAAAAATAAGTAAATTCTGACACATCACTGTTTTTACCATTGGTTGATTTCACATGGAATGACCCAGCTACATGTAATCTAGAACTATGTCTTCAGGAGTTCTTTTTGCATTTGACAACACTATTTACATAATTTCTTTCTAGATATAGAATTGGTAGTAAAATCAGCTATAGGATTTGATATTATGTTGTAATATGTTGATTACATAAGAACTCAAAATATGTCCATCCAAAATATTTTTTAACATGAAGGTATTTGAATACGGAATCTAAATATGGTGCATTGCACAGGCATTGTAACTGCCTTTCATATAAAAAAAAGTTTAACTTTAGCTGACATAAACACACTAATTGAATGGTAGAATGTGGGGAACTAATATACAAGTATGGAACTATAGTATATATTATGTTGCTATCTACATAAAATGGAGAATAAGCAGGCCAAATTTCAAGTTCTAGCACAAATACTTTTTAAGTTATTGGTATTTTTAGTAGAATAAGAAATATTTACGATTTCCGAAAATTGGCAAAACTGCTGAATCTGCCACATTTGTCATTAATGGTCATAACTCAGAAACTATTCATGCTCCAGCCCTATGGTTTGACACAACTTAGTAGTTTCAGTTTTTCTTAACCTACTAAATAAATCATATAACATAATAATAGTATGTGCTTAATTATCTTATGCAATTATATCTTTATAAATAACAAACCTCAAGATTCAAGTAATAGTTGAATGAACACTAGTGAGTCTGTCTGTTGTCTGTTGATCAGCAGTGGCGTCCATCTGGCAGTCGTGATGGACACACGTGTTGTCAATGTCTATGTCATCTTGATTTGAAACAATCAAACAAGATTACTTGATAATTATATAACAATTGCAATTATTAATATTGCGTACCGGTATAACAAACATGAAGCTATATGTTCTGACTTGAAAGAACACAACTCATTTTATAATATCCTGATGAAACTATTATGTAATTTTGTTTGTGTGGTTATTATCTAAAGAACTATTACACTCGTCAATATCCTGAAGCTGGTACACGGGGCCATAACATTTGAATAATTATTCAATAATGCCCATACATGACATATTGCAACTTAGTATATAATAGCAACGTGTTTTATATTTAATTAGCCCAGTTGCCCAGCATTGCACGGGAGAAAAGGCAAGAGCTAATGATTCCTTGCACTACCCAGTCAAATGTTGGTAGGGCAGTGCCTGTGACAATGACATCTTATGATTCCTTACACTACCCAGTCAAATGTTGGCAGGGCAGTGCCTGTGAGAATGACATCTTATGATTACTTGCACTACCCAGTCAAATGTTGGTAGCGCAGTGCCTGTGACAATGACATCTTACGATTCCTTGCACTACCCAGTCAAATGTTGGTAGGGCAATGCCTGTGACAATGACATCTTATGATTCCTTGCACTACCCAGTCAAATGTTGGTAGGGCAGTGCCTGTGACAATGACATCTTATGATTCCTTGCACTACCCAGTCAAATGTTGGTAGGGCAGTGCCTGCGACAATGACATCTTATGATTCCTTGCACTACCCAGTCAAATGTTGGTAGGGCAATGCCTGTGACAATGATATCTTATGATTCCTTGCGCTACCCAGTCAAATGTTGGTAGGGCAGTGCCTGCGACAATGACATCTTATGATTCCTGGCACTACCCAGTCAAATGTTGGTAGGGCAGTGCGTGTGACAATGACATCTTATGATTCCTTGCACTACCCAGTCAAATGTTGGTAGCGCAGTGCCTGTGACAATGACATCTTATGATTCCTTACACTACCCAGTCAAATGTTGGTAGGGCAGTGCCTGTGACAATGACATCTTATGATTCCTTGCACTACCCAGTCAAATGTTGGTAGCGCAGTGCCTGTGACAATGACATCTTATGATTCCTTACACTACCCAGTCAAATGTTGGTAGGGCAGTGCCTGTGACAATGACATCTTATGATTCCTTGCACTACCCAGTCAAATGTTGGTAGCGCAGTGCCTGTGACAATGACATCTTATGATTCCTTACACTACCCAGTCAAATGTTGGTAGGGCAGTGCCTGTGAAAATGACATCTTATGATTCCTTACACTACCCAGTCAAATGTTGGCAGGGCAGTGCCTGTGACAATGACATCTTATGATTCCTTACACTACCCAGTCAAATGTTGGCAGGGCAGTGCCTGTGAGAATGACATCTTATGATTACTTGCACTACCCAGTCAAATGTTGGTAGCGCAGTGCCTGTGACAATGACATCTTATGATTCCTTGCACTACTCAGTCAAATGTTGGCAGGGCAGTGCCTGTGACAATGACATTTTATGATTCCTTGCACTACCCAGTCAAATGTTGGTAGCGCAGTGCCTGTGACAATGACATCTTATGATTCCTTGCACTACTCAGTCAAATGTTGGTAGGGCAGTGCCTGTGACAATGACATCTTATGATTCCTGGCACTACCCAGTCAAATGTTGGTATGGCAGTGCCTGTGACAATGACATCTTATGATTCCTTGTACTACCCAGTCAAATGTTGGTAGGGCAGTGCCTGTGACAATGACATCTTATGATTCCTTGCACTACCCAGTCAAATGTTGGTAGGGCAGTGCCTGTGACAATGACATCTTATGATTACTTACACTACCCAGTCAAATGTTGGCAGGGCAGTGCCTGTGAGAATGACATCTTATGATTACTTTCACTACCCAGTCAAATGTTGGTAGCGCAGTGCCTGTGACAATGACATCTTACGATTCCTTGCACTACCCAGTCAAATGTTGGTAGGGCAATGCCTGTGACAATGACATCTTATGATTCCTTGCACTACCCAGTCAAATGTTGGTAGGGCAGTGCCTGTGACAATGACATCTTATGATTCCTTGCACTACCCAGTCAAATGTTGGTAGGGCAGTGCCTGCGACAATGACATCTTATGATTCCTTGCACTACCCAGTCAAATGTTGGTAGGGCAATGCCTGTGACAATGATATCTTATGATTCCTTGCGCTACCCAGTCAAATGTTGGTAGGGCAGTGCCTGCGACAATGACATCTTATGATTCCTGGCACTACCCAGTCAAATGTTGGTAGGGCAGTGCCTGTGACAATGACATCTTATGATTCCTTACACTACCCAGTCAAATGTTGGCAGGGCAGTGCCTGTGACAATGACATCTTATGATTCCTTACACTACCCAGTCAAATGTTGGCAGGGCAGTGCCTGTGAGAATGACATCTTATGATTACTTGCACTACCCTGTCAAATGTTGGTAGCGCAGTGCCTGTGACAATGACATCTTATTATTCCTTGCACTACTCAGTCAAATGTTGGCAGGGCAGTGCCTGTGACAATGACATTTTATGATTCCTTGCACTACTCAGTCAAATGTTGGTAGGGCAGTGCCTGTGACAATGACATCTTATGATTCCTTGCACTACTCAGTCAAATGTTGGTAGGGCAGTGCCTGTGACAATGACATCTTATGATTCCTGGCACTACCCAGTCAAATGTTGGTATGGCAGTGCCTGTGACAATGACATCTTATGATTCCTTGTACTACCCAGTCAAATGTTGGTAGGGCAGTGCCTGTGACAATGACATCTTATGATTCCTTGCACTACCCAGTCAAATGTTGGTAGGGCAGTGCCTGTGACAATGACATCTTATGATTCCTTGCACTACCCAGTAAAATGTTGGTATGGCAGTGCCTGTGACAATGACATCTTATGATTCCTTGTACTACCCAGTCAAATGTTGGTAAGGCAGTGCCTGCGACAATGACATCTTCGTGCGGTTTCATGAAGCAGTCGGTAGACATTTGATATATATCACTAAACAATGATTGAAACCCGCATAGCATTGCTAACAATTGCACGTAGCTCTCATGATTTAATTTAAAAATAGAATTGACAAATATCTGATAAGGGCGGGCTACACATAGGTGAGAAAATTGTTGGACTCTCGATAAGCCAATGGCTCCAATGGCTTCCTTTTCCACTTGCCATCTGGAAATTGTTGTTTGGGATGACAATTTTGTTAAATCTTTTTAAATATTGTTAAATGAGGGAAGCCTCGAAAATGACCCAACATTTAGAACTTAATTTAAGGCTTAACATTTCCGCATGCATACACAAGCCGGCTTG
This sequence comes from Lamellibrachia satsuma, assembly GCA_033239005.1. Classification (NCBI taxonomy): domain Eukaryota; kingdom Metazoa; phylum Annelida; class Polychaeta; order Sabellida; family Siboglinidae; genus Lamellibrachia; species Lamellibrachia satsuma. The sequence goes on along the minus strand of BSQZ01000159.1, from coordinate 390,792 downwards.
CACTAGCGTTACGATTGATTTAAAACATTTTAATTTCAAACAAAGATGTTATCTTTGGTATGTACGGTGTACTGGTGACGGGATGACGATTTTATGTGATTGTAAAATGTACGTGAAGTTACTTGCTATGGAATAAATCTCTAATCGAGACGATACCTGGACAACTGGTGTTACAACTGATTTCATTATAGATTTCGAACTTTGTGAGAATCAACTCTCGCGAACGCGCCCAACAACGACGAGACAGGGATCGATCTTCACAAATTGAGCATCGCTTCACGCCATCAGGAACAACGAAATAGGCACTTCAACAAAATCCGAAAAATGGTGTCAGTTTATCTGGGCCGATTCTCGGCACCCGGGTTCTCCTTTTGTTTTACATTCTGTATTGTCGGTTATTTCTGCTTCTTTCCGTGATTTATAGAGGCAGATTGGACAATAGTAAGTTCCTTTTCGTGATCTCCTGTTTTTGATTTCAAATTGAACCAAAATTAAGGTGAAATACGTCGATTAGACAACACAGGTGTATTTCTGGTGTAAATATAGCAGACTATTTAAGATTCCATCCATATGCTCGTGACTTCTTCTAAAGGTCTTAGTTAGTCTGTGTACGAAATATTTCCCGCTACGCCAAAGCACATGGGTGTTTTTGAGATTCCCTAATTTGTGAAATTTCACCCGATTTTGATTCTTGGAGTTGGAGAGCGAGATCGATTTAAAAAAAATCATAACTTATTTACATTTCCATGACTTTAATTCATTATAAACAGAACAAGGCCAATATTTGTTTGATATTTTTTTGCAAGACAATTTTTTTAATGATAATTAGTAATGGTATATATATATATATATATATATATATATATATATATATATATATATATATATATATATATATATATATATATATATATATATATATATATATATATATATATATATATATATATATGCATATATATATATATATATATATATATATATATATATATATATATATATATATATATATATATATATATATATATATATATATATATATATATATATATATATATATATATATATATATATTGCATATATATATGCATATACATATACATATGCATATACATATACATATATATATATATATATATATATATATATATATATATATATATATATATATATATATATATATATATATATATATATATATAATACTATACTATCAAGTAGTATATTTACATAATGCATAAATAAAATATTAATTGATATTGATTAAACTTGTTGGGCCTGGCTGTGCTAAGTTAGTAGAATAATAAAATGATTATGTAATTTTTCAATGATTGAAAAAAACTGTGCAAGAGATATTCTAAATCACTAGTTAGTAATCGATTTATTGATGTGCTGAACCTGCAGTAAACTGTACATGCAGGAAATTACAAAATGTGAGAATATTTTATAAATTGTGTTATATTTATGCAATGTTTTATTTAACACAAAAAACATTTAGCCCTCTATATGGAATACCAACTAATATATATTTCTGCAATAATTATTTTACTATAGTCTCCATGCAAGACCATTTTCGTGCTCTTTGGCAGGGAAAGAAAGCCCAGGCTCTGCCAAAATTAAACAAATATCTTCATCATAATCATGGAAGTTGTGGCTTTTTATTTAAATGTATTGGTCTGTTGAGATAGCATGCTGATTAACCATTGTTGATTTATTAATTGAATTACTATTAATGATAAACGACTAATGTATATTTATAATCCTACTTAATGTGTTTTGAAATTATACAAATATCTTCATTATGATGAAAGTTTGGCATAAAAAGGTGTTGACCTGTTGCGTTTGCACATTAATTAGCCAATATTTACATATTAATTGCATCAATAGGGTTATGAAATGACTGTGTGATGCATATTGTATGACCCTGTTTAATGAATTTGTAAACCCTGAACAAAGTATACATATGTCTTCATAATCATGGAAGGTATGGCCTTTTATCAAAAGGTGTCGGCCTGTTGAGTTTACGCATAAATTAGCCAATATTGACTTATTCATTGCATCAACTGAGTTATGAAATGAGATGTATATTTATGATTCTGGTTAATGGGTTTGCAATCCCTGAACAAATTATACAAAGATCTTCATAATCATACAAGTTATGGACATGTGTCTTCACGCACTAATTAGCCAATATTGACTTATCAATTGCATTAATTTAGTTACTCTTAATGATACATGACTGGATTATGCATATGTATGACCCTACTTAATGTGCTTGTAACTCCTGGAAACAATTGTTCAAATATATGCAAAAAAAACAGTTATGCAATTTTAATCATACATTGATTGAAAGAAGAAAAATTGAGTTTTTTTCCTGTATACGAGATACACAAAATGTTTACTTAGTAGTTGAGTACCCGGCTATTTTCAGCATATGACGTTCGCTATAGGAGCTTTCACGGTGATGTCACGCACCTAATCACGTGATCGTCTGGCGGCGGTGGCTGGCAAAAAACAAATGCCTCCATTTTGTTTCAGTGTATTTTTCTGGTTGCTTTTTGATTCAAATCTTTGAAATCATGGTTGTGTCTTGTGTTGTTGTGTGATATACTAGTCGCTGTGTGTGATATACTAGTCGCTGTATGTGATATACTAGTCGCTGTGTGTGACATACTAGTCGCTGTGTGTGATATACTGGTCGCTGTGTGTGATATACTAGTCGCTGTGTGGACGGCTCATTGTCGTGTCATCGCATCCCAAAAGAGGAAAAACGAACAGAATTTTGGCTGAATGCGATCAGATGTAAACATTGCCAAACGACCGTGGTTGTGGACGACATTTCAACTTTTAATCGCTATTAACGGTTCATATTAACAACGGATATATTCCATTCATGACTGTCAGCAGTTGTTATATCAAATTAAAGCAGAACGCCGAAAAAGGAAATGTTTGTATTCTCTGAATCCTGTAACAGTAGCCGTCCTGCCTTGCAATCTGCAAAGCTGGCCTAGCCTAAACTGGTGTACCAAACTATCGTATACATTGTTAAATATTATATTAAATAAAGTGATACATTTATATAAATTACATACATAAGGTAATATATATATATCATAGTTGTAGTAAACGGTTTCGGCAAAAAGGAATTAACAGCAGAATTTTAGCTTAAGTTGGTTTACACGGACTTCGTTGTTTTGTTTACACAGTGTTCTCCGTATTCGCTAGGTGGCAGGCTTTTTCATTGCTCGTGCGAGCTTAGTAGAAAAGACAAAGTTAGCAAGTATATATTAGCCTAAAGTGTTCTGTTGAACACAAAACAGCCTCATTCAAGGCTAACGTAGCAATCAGATTAAGCATCAATTTTGTGATGGCACCGTGCAAACGGCAGGTAAAGGTCACCAGGCATTTAATATGCAGCAGTTGTAGCAACTGGGTGGACTTCGTTAAGTCCGCGTATGAGAAGTCCTGGACTGAGGTTCAGGCGGATAGTTTTAGTTTTGAGTGTAGGGGATGTACGAGGATGAAGGAACTTGAGGTGGAGTTAGAACAGCTGAAGTTGCTCATTGTGGCAGTGGTGGGAAGGGAGCAGGTGGGTTGTGCCAGTGGTTCTGGTGGGGGGGGGGACAGTAGATGATAAAGTGAGGGAAGACGACGAGAGATGCTAGGGAGAGCTCACCTCAGCCTGGGAGGAGGCTGAGAGGAGGTACGGTGACAGGTCGTAGGGAGACAGGACGTAAGGAGAAGGGACGTAGGTAGACAGGACGAAAGGAGACGAGAAGGAAAGAAATGGGAGGGAAGACAAATTGATCGAAGGAAGGGGGAGTGAGGGAGACAGTAGCGAAGGAGTCGGGGGGAGGAGACGATAGTTAAGGCGATGGGAGTGAGGGAGACAGGAGGGAAGGTGTCAGGAGGGAAGGCAACGGGAGCGCAACTTACCCAGGAGACGGGAGGGAAAGCTGACAGGTTGTTGAGTGAGAAAGAGCCTGATAACAGTCTGCCACCAAGTGACAAGGTTGTAAGACAGAATGTGATGGAGGGGATCCATCGGAAGAGCTATTCCGAGGCAGTAATAGAGGGGGTGAGAAAGAGAGCGAGGGTGTTTGTGGGGGACTCAATAGTTAGGAAGACCGAGTCTTACCGAGTCTTAAACAAGGGAGATGACGTGGTAGTTTGCTTGCCTGGGACCAAAATAGTGGCGAAAACTGAGAGGATTGAAAACATCGTGGGTTCGGGCAAGGGTGGATCTGTTTTAGTACACGTAGGGACAAATAACGTAGAGAGGGAGGGTACAACTGCCATAGTTAGGAAATACGGAAATTTGGTCAGAACACAAAAGCAGACGCGGGTTGAGCAGGTAATACTGTCAGGGATTTTACCAGTAATAGGAAGGAGGGGGTCATAGATATCGAAATTGTCGGGGGGTGGCAATTAACATGCTAGTCGAGAAGCAATGTAGGGAAGAGGAAGTTGTTTTTTTGGATTTGTGGGGAAATTGTTTTAGGAAGGGCTCATATGTACATGAAGGACGGGCTTCATCTAAGTGGAAAGGGGGCAGCAGTATTTGCGGATGGACTCACAGCAGCAGTAGCAGTGGCATGGGTAGCATAACTAATATTTTTGGTAGTAAACACTATTTAAACTAGAAGCGCAGTGGTTTACTTAGAGATGCCTCAAGCAGAACAAGAGGTCATTAATACAGTTAAACCAATAAAAAATGTCCGAAAAACAAGTCTAAGGCAGGTTATTCATGCGAGTGTTTAAATGCTAGGAGTATAGTAAATACGAAAAACGAATTAAACATTATGGTAGAAGATATTGATCCTCACATAATTGGTATTACCGAATCAGGGGCCAACACATACATAACAGATGCTGAATTAGGATTGAAATAATACGTCATGTTTAGAGGAGATCGACTAGGAAGAAGGGGAGGGGGAGTTATTTTATATGTTAAATAATCTATTCAGGCTTATCAAATAAAATTAGAAAGGAAAGCAGATTACGATGAAGCTGTTTGGTGCAAAATAGTTTCAAGAAATTATAAATTAACTATTGGAAGTCTAAACATAAACAAAGAGGATAACACAAAAATACAAATGCTATAACGGAAGTTAGTAAAGGGGAACGTATCATAATGGGAGATTTTAACCATGGACACATACAATGGAAATCTCTAGAGAGTACAGGGGGTGACGACCAACACTTTATATTTTTAATTCAGGATAGCTTCCTTACTCAGAACGTGCTAGAACCAACCAGGGGAGACAATGTATTATTTATAGTTTGAACATCACAAAAATAATTAGTGGACAATATAAACATACATGAACCACTGGGTAACAGTGACCACAATCAAATACATTTTGACATCAAAGTAAACTCAGAAAGTAAAAATAAAAAAAACATATGGGACAAACTTCCACAAAGGTAACTTTACAGATATGAGAAAATACATAGCAAGGTTAGATTGGGATAACATGCTGATGAATAAGACCGCAATTGAATATTCTAAAATATGAAATTGAGAGTATCATCGATAAATTTGTTCCCTTGAAAAAACAAGGAAAACGGTCGAGAAAGAAACATTTATCAAAGAATCTATTATAAAAATAGTGTTTAAGCAAACTATGTGGAGGGATTATAGGCGTACCAAAAAGTTGGAGTTGATGGGATACCACCAAAACTGCTTAAGGAAATTGTTGAGCAAATTGTCACTAGAAGATGGAATAATTCCTGCAGAATGGAAAGAAGCAAATGTTACTTCGCTATTTAAGAATGGATCGAGGAACAAGCCAGAAAATTACTGACCAGTGAGTTTAACATCAGTTGTATGTAAATTACTAGCAAAAAATTATTTAGATACCACATGGTGGAATTCCTTGTGAAACATAAATTAATAAATACATATCGACATGGGTTCCTAAAAGCAAGGTCATGTCTAACCAATATCTTATGTTTTTTTGAAGAAATTACAAAGTGGGTAGATCACGGGTCACCAGTGCATGTTGTCTACTTAGATTTTCAGAAAGCTTTCGATAAAGTGCCACATCAAAGATTGTTACTTAAACTAAAAGCCCATGGTATAGATAATGATGTAATCAACTGGATAGAAAAGTGGCTTACACACAGAAGACAGAGAGTAATAGTATATGGTGAGATTTTAAACTGGAAATCGGTTTTGAGTGGGGTACCACAGGGATCAGTATTATACCTATACTGTTTTAATATATGTATATATATATATATATATATATATATATATATATATATATATATATATATATATATATATATATATATATATATATATACTATTTAAATTAGTTAAATTGTCAGAAAAATGGCAAATGTTATTACATTTTGGGAAATATAAATGTATACACATAGGACATGGAAACATGGACGAAGAATATAAAATGGGGGATGCTGTACTAGGTAGAACCACACAAGAAAAGGTCTTAGGAGTAACATTTAGTGCTGACATGAAAGTTTCAGAGCAATGTCGGATTGCTGCTTCGAAAGAAATCAAATTATAAGGCTAATTAGGAGAACTATCACGTATAAGGAGAAACAGCTAATTGTACCCCTGTACAAAGCAGTAGTTAGACCACATTTGGAATATTGTATTAAAGCATGGAGGCCCTATCGTAAAAAGGACATATACAAGCAAGAAAGAATACAACGAAAGTCGCTTATTACAATGTGGTTTGACAACACTAGATACCAGGAGACTAAGAGGAGACCAAATAGAAGTGTTTAAAATAGTGAACGGTTGTGAGGAAGTTGATAGGAATATGTTCTTCAAACTTAAAGAAGGCAGTAGAACTAGAGGACACAAAGCAGCATTAGTTAAAGGAGCAGTGTAGGTTGGACATGAGAAAGTAATCGTTCTCACAGAGGGTGATAAATGAATGGAACAAACTGCCAAATGATTGTGTTAATGCTAGTAGTGTGAATATGTTTAAAAATAGTATTGACATATATTTGATATTAAGGTCGAGCTACACATACATGACATAGTCATAGATGAGAAAATTGTTGGACTCTCGATAAGCTAATGGCAATGGCTTCCTTGTCCACTTGCCATCTGGAACTTGTTGTTTGGGATGGCAATCTTGTTAAATCTAGCGTTGTCCAGATGTTGGACATCCACCCACATCGTACACATAATTATACAAAAATGCAAATGGGTTTTCTTCAGGGAGGTTGTGTGGCGTCGGCCTGTTCACGCATGCGTGAGACGGTTTTTGATGATTTTGGTAGAAGAAGAGGAGATGTTCACGCATGCGTATTTTGGTACTGGAAACTTCTGAGAAAGCGATTGACTTCCACAAATTCACCGAAACATGACGTGTACGATCCAAGAGGGAAGCCTCGAAAATGCCCCAATATTCAGACCTTAACTTAATTAGGGCTTAAAATGTCCGCATACATACACAAGCTGGCTTGCACAACAATATCTGCCGAAGCGGATGGCGAAACTATCGCCGATAACACACACGTGTAGCACTAGTGCCTCTTACTAATATTTAATTAGCTGAAGACATTGAAATCTACTTACATTCTTGTAAACTGCGTTCTTAACGCGTGCACCACACGGCACGAAGCCCTCTGTGTCAACGCACACGTCAGAATGAAATGATAGCGTCAGTTGGGTCACGCGGTAGGCCGTCAAACCTGTTTACACCAAAATAGACCCCGGTGATCACGTGGTCAAACACTTTAAATCTGCCATTTCAACTCTAACAGTTTACACTTGAACAGTCTGATCCACGTATAGGTCCCAGTGCGTTGACTAGAATATAGACGGTTGCAAAGAACTATGTGTTGATTTTAGGCGAAAACAAACCCCTCCCAAACTTGTCTGCATTAACGGAGAAGAGGTTTTGAGAGATGATACTTACACATACCTGAGTATTGTGATTGATGCAAAGTTTAATAGAACGATAACACTGAGAGCATGGTGACAAAAGTAAATCCAAGGATGTACTGTCTCAGGAAGCTCAAGATGTGTGGAGTCAGTGCTGATCTTCTGATGTTTTATATGGCAGTCATTTCC
>BSQZ01000159.1:350233-377733 GCA_033239005.1 Lamellibrachia satsuma | reverse complement strand
GACTTTGCCAACGGCTGTCAACATGCAATGATTACATAGCGGAACAGCCGTTATACCTCTCTTCCACAAGAGAACATGGGGAATAACGAATAGGTTAATGTGTGTGTCTTGCAACAGTTCGTTCGTTTCGTAAGGTCAAAGCGACGGCATCAGGAGGAAAAGCACGAACTGTGTGGAATGATTAAACGATCCCATTGGTCTGTTCTTCCTTGTGTCTATGCCAGCCAAGGGAAGTAAAATATCACACACAGTAAGGGCGTACCCAGGTGTGTTTTTGGTTTTCTGGAACCCCCCACCCCCACCCCCCAATCCCGCACTGCTCTATGATCCATGTATAAGAAGGATGACGTGCAACATCTAACATTTTCCCTGTTGATTTTCTCGAAATAAATTGTAGGACTTGACGAATACGCTACTGCTGAGGTCTGTGACAAGGTATAATCTCCACAGTCTAGCCGGACTTTTACTTTTACTTCTGAGGCTATAATCCCCAAAGTGTAGCCCAACTTTTACTTTTACTTTTGAGGTCTATGACAAGGTATAATCCCCACAGTGGAGCCCGACTTTTACTATCGGTTTTTGTTTGGGAAAACATTACTGATGTGTAGACGTATCTGTTGCGCAGTGCCAAATTTTGACGTGCCACACCAATCCACCGAATCTTGTTTGGTCCACAGCCATAGGAGTGCCAAGATGGTAATATTTTAACACATTGTCACAATAACAATAATTGATATCTCTATTAAATACAATGCTTTAATCTAATTTTAATAGTTCTCATCTTTTTAGGAGATTAATGTAATTCGGCTCCTTTCTGTGATCCGTTCGACGTGTTATTAGCATATATACATTACGTGTACACAAGGATATATGTCCTTTCGGGAGTGTCCACGGTATAAATAATCGAATTTCTTATAATTAAGTCTTATCTGTGAACGTAAATTTACTAGTGTTGGTTGGTCAAACATACACATTCCGCATATATTAAATATAATTTAATAAATAAAACTTTATCGAATTAAAGGTAAACTAAACTGTAGACTGTAGACAGAGCCACGATCGCTGTGCGATGCGTTTTGCTGTCGTCTTCTTTTTAAGAAGGTCTCCGTCCAGACATGATGAATCGATTCCAGATTTGGATGTGTTTATAATATATGTATATTCTAAGGCCACCAATTAACACAATAAGTAGTCTCTCTCACTCTCTCATCCCTTGACCGGGCCGATCGTAGGGGCGTGCGCTTGGAGACTTCCACAGTGATCTGGGATGGTTGTGGACAGCATCGCATAATTCCTGTTGCTCCAGATCCGTCCACTCTCGAATGTTGTTCATATACATTTGTTGTGGTCTTCCTCGTTTTCTGCCACTTTGACCGTGCCTTGTAGTATTTATTTGTCAAGTGTGTTGTGTCTGGTTGTATGACCAACCATTGGAGTTTTCGACGTTTTACTGTGGCCAAAAACGGTTCTACTGATTTATTTGTTATGTGGTTTCTGTAAGAAATCTTCAGGATCCTTTTGAAAATGTTCACCTTAAATGCGGCTATTCTTCTTTCGGACTCGGTTTTCAGGGTACAGCTTCCGCATCAGTCAACAACCAGGCTTTATAGAGTCGTATTGTGTTGCCATTTTGATGTTGTTGTTGCTCCATATCTTCTTGAGTCTTGCTATCGCTGATGTTGCCAGGTTTATCCGTGTGCGTGTTTCCTCTGTGGAGTCGCCCTCTGAGGAGATGATCAACACGAGGTACTAGAATGATTTTTATTCTTCGAGGCGTTCTTCATTTATTAATATAGTATTTCTTGGCGCTATTCTGATGTTGGTCACGAAGTTACTCTTTTCTTCACTTATTTCCATTCCGTAAGCTCTCGTTCTCCTTTCCACTGTTGTTGTAAGTTCGTGTAGCTCCTCCTCTGTCCCAGCGATTACGTTAATGTCACCTGCGGAGATTGCTGATCTCTCTACAGTTGATCGATATCGTGCATTTAAGTTGTGTTGAACTTCTTGCATGATAGCTTCAAGGTATATGTTGAACAGCACTGGCGACAAAAGGCATCCCTATTTTAATCCGACCGATGTTCGAAACAATTGCCAACTCCTCCTTCGTGTAACACTGCACTCGTTCATGGTCCACATAACGATTCGAGAAGTGTCACTAGTCTTTCGTCAATGTTATATCGTCGCATTACTCGGTAGAGTCCTTTGTGCCATACACGATCAAATGCCTTTTTGAAGTCGATGATATAAGGCTTGATGGTGATCAACGTGTTTCTCGATTAACAATCTTATGTTGAATATTTGTTCGGTTATGCTTCTTATCGGCCGGAAGCCTGCTTGTTCTTCTACTTTGCCATTGAGTCGGTTGAGTAAGATTCTTAGCATTATTTCGCAGGGATCTTTGATCAGACTTATAGTTATGTAGTTCTTACAGCAGCGTAAGTTATCTTTCTTTGGTATCGTTATTATGAGCGATTTTGTGCACTCCTCTGGCCAAGTCTTGGTTTCCCAAATTATGTGGCGTATGATCATGAAAGCGTATATCATTGCCTCCCCACAACCTTAGCAAAGTACTGATAAGTTCAGCTGGAACGTTGTCAACGCCGGGGATTATTGTGTCTTCAGTATTCGGACTGCTTCTTCTACTTCTGCTCCTAGAATGGGCATTTTCATTTTGAGGCCGTGTTCGGAGGATGTCATATGTGTTTAATTCGCAGTTGTAGAGTTCGTCACTGTACTCGGAACATATCTCAAGTACTGCCTTTTTTCGATAATGAGGGTGCCGTTTTTGTCTTCGAATTTTGACGATCGGCATGACCCTTTTTGGAGAGGATTTTCAAAACGGAATAAGCCTGTCTGGTGTTGTTTCCCTGCAACCCAGTCTGTCTGGTTTTGTTTCCCTGCAACCCAGTCTGTCTGGTGTTGTTTCCCTGCAACCCAGTCTGTCTGGTTTTGTTTCCCTGCAACCCAGTCTGTCTGTTGTTGTTTCGTTGCAACCCAGTCTGTCTGGTGTTGTTTCCCTGCAACCCAGTCTGTCTGGTGTTGTTTCCCTGCAACCCAGTCTCTATTGCAATACACAGTTCGGTTATCCAGTCGTTCTTTACTTTTCAATTTTTTTATGATGTCTTTATTTAGTTCCCGGTACTGTTTGTGCTTCTTCGTTGGTATTTCTGATCTGTTTCAGCTCTCGTCTTTGGTCGCAGCTTCAATACATCGTCAAGTAGGCATGGCTGACCTTGATCTTTGGTTTGCGTACGACTTCCTCAACGGTGTCGAGTTGACAAGGTTGCTGATATCCAGCTCCAATAAGTTAAGCTCAAATCGTCCTTAAATTGTTGCTTTAAGATGTGTTGCAATGTTTGGATCTTGCAGTTTCTCTATGTCAAATATTATCCGAGGGTTCTTGTCTTTCCGATTCTTCAGATTTATTGTCATCATTACAAGATCGTGATCACTTCCTACATCAGCGCAGGGAAAAGTTCTTGTTTCCGGCTTGTTGATGATAGACTTGAATCGCTGCGGTGGTAATATATAGTCGATCTGGTTTTGTGTGTTTCCGTCTGGAGAATGCCATGTTGTTCGCCATGATCTCTTGTGTGGGTATAGTGTGTTTGCAACGGTAAGGTCTTTACTGCATTCAAATTCTAGGAGTCATAGCCCCTTGTCTTTTGTGTTTCCACATACGAATTTGCCGACTGTTCCTGCCCAGTCTTCATACACATCTTCACCTATTTTTGCATTCCAGTCGCCGATTACTATTGGTATATCCTTCTTCCGTGTTCTCGCGATTGTCTATTCGATTGTCTCCTATAATATTTCAGTGTCTTCGTCGCTGTGCAATGTTGTTGGGGCGTAACCTTGTGTAACAGTGATGTCAATCGGATTCGCTGCTATTCTTATTAATATTATTCTGCTGTTTACTGGCGTAGAGCCGATATCACAATCTGTGATTCATTTCTTACTATAAAGGCTACGCCATGTTGACGTGTTTCTCTTTCCTCACTGTACCATATCTTGTGGCCTTCTTCTGTTGTTGTTTCTCCTTCACCTGTCCACTTTGTTTCTGTTAGGCCAACCATGCCCCACTTGTATCGCGATAGTGCATGCGTAAGTTCTTTAACCGTTCCAGTGGCATGTAAGGTTCGAGCGTTCCATGTTCCGATGGATGCGTCATTTCCTACGATTTTCAATTGCTTTCTTCCTGTTGCTGACTTTTCGCTCCCATTCACGGGTTCAGCGCGGTCGTTGTTATCCCGATCCGGTACGATTTCTGTGTTCCTCTTTTGCGCATTTCAGTGGGTTTGTAGAATAGGTGACACCCATCTTCTCGCCTCTCAGTAAGTAGTATAATAACATAATTAACTTTCTGTTGTACGAACACTAGCTACTTTTCTAAGTAAATAAAGTAATTGGTAATCTAAACCTAGTAAATAATATAATTGGTAACTTAAACCTAGTAAATAACATAATTGGTAAACTAATACTAGTAAATAACATAATTGGTAACCTAGACCTAGTAAATAACATAATTGGTAACCTAAACTTAGTAAATAACATAATTGGTAACCTAAACCTAGATGATTCACGGGATCAGATTGCCGCTAAAATATTAGCAGTAGCACATTACATTATGTTTGCCCATTGCGTAGTGAAATATTTGGACTGACGTATTGACACAATTGGACAGACGTGGTTAAACAAATAGACAAACGTCGTGACACAGTTGACCATATGTAGTAACACAATTGGACAGATGTGATGACACAATTTGCAGACATGGCAACACAGATAAATAAAAGTGATGACACAGTTGGACAGACATGATGACAAAGTTCGACAGACGTGGTGACCCATTTGAGCCGACATCGTTGACAGTTGGCCACACGTAGTTACACAGTTGGTCGTATATTGCGATACAGTTGGACACACGTGGTGGAACGGTTTGACAGACGTTATGATATATACGAGTAGACATCAGGGCACAGTTTAACAGACGTGGTGACACAATTGGTCATACGGGTTGAATCAGTTTGTCAGTTGTGGTGGTACAATTTACCGACGTGGTGACCGCGTTTACAGACGTGTTTACACAGTTGGACAGACAAAGTGGCGCAGTTAGACAGACGTCGTGACAAATTTGGCCAGAGGTGGTTACACAGATGGATAGACGTGGTGACACAGTTCAACAGATCTGGCGACAAAATTGGCTAGATGTGGTGACACAGTTGGACTGACGCGGCGACATAATATGACAAACTTTGTGACATAGTTGGACCGACGTGGTGAGACTGCTGGGCAGACGTGATAACACATTTAGGCAGACATGCTGATTCAGTTGAGTATATTTTCTTTAACTGTGTGTTTAACAAGATTTGCCATCCAAGCCAAAGGCCCAGATGGCAAGTGGACAAGGAAGCCATTGGCTTATCGAGAGTCCAACAATGTTCATCTACTTATAACCCGCCCTCCTGAGATATGTGTCAACCTTGTTTTTAAACATATTCACGCTGCTAGCAGTTACACAATATGTAGACAATTTGTTCCATTCATTTATTGTCCTCTGTGAGAAAGAGTGCTTCCTGATGTCCAATCTACATTGATCCTTTACTAATTTTACCTCATGTCCTCTAGTTCTGCTATTCTTCTTGATTTTAGAAAAACATATTTCTATCAATATTTTCATACCCATTCAATATCTTAAAAACTTCAATCTGATCTCCTCTTAACCTCCTTGTCTCTAGAGTTGTTAAACCACATTCTTTCAGGCGTTCTTCATAACTAAGGTATATAAGTTCTGGAATCATTTTAGTTGCTCTCCTTTGTATGCGTTCAAGCGTATCTATATCCTTCTTACGATATGGTCTCCATGCTTGTATACAGTATTCTAAATGAGGTCTAACTATTGCTTTATAAAGAGGTATAATGAACTTTTTTCCCTTGTATGTTATATTTCTTCTAATCAATCCAAGAATTTTATTACCCTTTGAAGCTGCAATACCACACTGCTCTGAAACTTTCATATCAGCGCTCATTGTAACTCCTAAGTCCTTTTCTTTTACAGTAGTACCCAGAACAGTATCTCCCATTTTATAGTTTACATTCAAGTTCCCATGTCCTGTATGTAGGCATTTACATTTCCCAAAATTGAACAGCATCTGCCATTTCTCAGACCATTTCACTAATCTGTCTAGATCGTTTTGTAAATGTTGTTTATCACCATCAGTATTAACCTTTCTAAACAGTTTTGTGTCATCTGCAGATTTCAGTACGTTACTTGTTGTACTGTCGTCTAAGTCATTGATATAAATTAAGAATAATATAGGTCCTAATACTGATCCTTGAGGTACCCCACTCAAAACCGATTTCCAATTTGAAACTTCTTCATCTACTGCAACTCGTTGTCTTCTGTCAGTCAGCCATTGTTCTATCCAGTCAGTTATGCTATCCCCGATACCATGGGCTTTTAATTTAAGTAGTAATCTTTGATGTGGCACTTTGTCAAAAGCTTTCTGAAAATCTAAGTACATAATATCTACTGGCGATCCCACGTCTATCCACTTAGTGATTTCGTCCAAAAAACATAACATATTTGTTAAGCATGACCTCGCTTTAAGGAATCCATGTTGAGATGAATTTAATAATTTATGCTTAACGAGGAAGTCCACCATATGGTCTTTAATTAACCTTTCTAATAATTTACAAATCACTGACGTTAAACTCACTGGTCTGTAATTATCTGAATTATTTCTCGAACCCTTTTTAAATAATGGTATGATGTTTGCTTCTTTCCATTCAAACGGAACAACTCCCTCTTTTCATGACAAGTTGAATACTCTTGCAAGTGGTATAATGATTTGTTCTACTGCTTCCATTAGTAATTTTGGAGGAATCCCATCCACTCCCGGTGATTTGTTATCCTTCATTGCCTTTATTTTCTTAGCTACCAATTCTGGAGTTACAACTAACGGACCTAAATAGTCAGATTTAGCCCCCTGAAATTTAGCATCAGCATCTGGTAATGAACTAATATCTTCTTTGGTAAACACTGAACTGAAGTAACCATTTAGGTCTTCCGCCATTAAAAACCCCTGTGATATTATATTTCCAGCACTGTCTTCTAGAGGTCCAACCTTGTCTTGTACGTTTTGTTTACTCCTGACATATGCATACAAACTCTTGCTGTAATTTGTTATGTTACATGCTAGTTTTTGCGCATAGCTTCTTTTTGATTGTCTGATTTCAGTTGTAGCTGCATTAAGTGCCTCTTTGTATTTTGCATAGTCTTCTTCCTTTCTGGTACGCCTATAAACCCTCCACATAGTTTGTTTTACCATTATTTTTCTAATAGCCTCTTTTGACAAGTGTTTCTTTCTACACCATTTTCCTTGCTTTTGGAAGGGAACACATTTATCGATGATACTCTCAATTTCATATTTTAGAATATTCCAACATTCAATTGCGGTCTTATTCATCAGCATGTTATTCCAATCTAGCTTTTCTAAGTATTTTCTCATATCTTTGTAGTTACCTTTGTGGAAGTTTCTATTGTACGTTTTCTTATTTATACTTTCTGATTTTACATTGATGTCAAAATGTATTTGATTATGGTCACTATTACCCAATGGTTCAAATAATTTTACATTGTCCACTAATTCTTTTTGTGATGACAAAACTATATCTAATTCATTTTCTCCCCTGGTTGGTTGTAGTACGTGCTGAGTAAGAAAGCTATCCTGGATTAAAAATAGAAATTGTTGGTCCTCAATCCCTGTGCTCTCTAAAGAATTCCATTGTATGTGTCCATGGTTAAAATCTCCCATTATGATACATTCCCCTTTACTAACTTCCTTTATAGCGTTTTAATTTTTGTGTTGTCCTCTTCGTTTATGTTTGGACTTCGGTAAACTAATCCAATAGTTAATTTTGAATTTCCTGAAACAATTTTGCATCAAAAACTTCATCGCAATCTGCTTCCCTTTCTAGTTTTATTTCATAAGCCTGAATAGATTCTTTAACATATCAAATAACTCCCCCGCCCCTTCTTCCTATTCGATCTTTCCTAAACATTACAGTCATATCCTGTCAGTCCTAATTCAGCATCTGTTATATCTATGTTGGCCCATGATTCAGTTATACCAATTATGTGAGGGTCAATATCTTCTACCATAATGTTTAATTCGTTTCTCTTATTTACTATGCTCCTTGCATTTAAACATACGCATCTATAACCTTTTTCAGAGATGTTTTTCGGATGACTTGATATTGGTTTATCTGTGCTACCCCTAGGTAACCCCCCTGCACTTCTAGTTTAAAGAATGTTTACTTCCAAAAATATTTGTCATTGTACCCAAGTCACTATCTACTGCTGCTGAAAGTTTGTCCGCGAATACTGCCGCCCCCTTTCCACTTAAATGAAGCCCATCCTTCATGTACATATCAGCCCTGCCAACAAAACTTCCCCATATATCCACAAATCCAACTTCCTCTTCCCTACATAGCTTCTGGACTAACATGTTAATTGCCATCCCCCGACAATTTCGATATTTGGGACACCTCCTGCCAATTACAGGCAAAATCCCTGACAGTATTACCTGCTCAACCCGCGTCTGTTTTAGTGTTCTGACCAACTGCCTATATTTCCTAACTATGGCAGTTGTACCCTCCCTCTCTACGTTATTTGTCCCTACGTGTACTAAAACAGATCCACCCTTACCCGAGCCTACGATGTTTTTTACCCTCTCAGTTATCGCCTCTATTTTGGCTCCAGGCAAGCAGACCACCACATCATCTCCCTTGTTTAAGACTCTGTCGGTCTTCCTAACTATCGAATCCCCCACAAACACTCTCGCTCTCTTCCTCGCCCCCTCTATCACTGCTGCAGAATAACTCTTCCATTCGATCCCCTCCATCACATTCTGTCCTGACCCCTTCCCTCCTGTCTCCCCCACATCCCACTCCTTGGCTCTTGTCTCTCCCACTCCCCTCTCCTTCACTCCGGTTGTTTTCCCTCCCGTCTCCCCCACTCCCCTCTCGTTCACTCCGGTTGTTTTCCCTCCCGTCTCCCCCACTCCATTCTCCTTCCCTCCTGTCTCCCCTACTCCCCTCTCGTTCACTCCGGTTGTTTTCCCTCCCGTCTCCCCCACTCCATTCTCCTTCCCTCCTGTCTCCCCTACTCCCCTCTCGTTCACTCCGGTTGTTTTCCCTCCCGTCTCCCCCACTCCATTCTCCTTCCCTCCTGTCTCCCCTACTCCCCTCTCCTTCACTCCGGTTGTCTTCCCTCCCGTTTATTTCCTTCCCGTCTCCTTACGTCCTGTCACCTTCCCTCCTCTCAGCTTCCTCCCAGGCTGCGGTGAGCTCTCCCTAGCATCTCTTGTGTCTTTCCCCACTTTATCATCTACTGTTCCCCCACGGGAACTACTGGCACAACCCCTCTGTTCCCTTCCCACCATTGCCACAACGAGCAGCCTCAGCTCTTCCAACTCTACCTCTAGTTCCTTCATCTTCGTACATCCCCTACAATCAAAACTAAAACTATCTGCCTGGACCTCAGCCCAGGACTTCTCGCACCCAGACTTGACAAAGTCCACCCAGTTACTGCAACTGCAACAAATTAAGTGCCTTGTGGCCTTTAACTGCCGTTTGCGGCGCCATCATACAATTTAGTTTTAATTAGTTTGCTACGTTAGCCTTGAATAAGGCTGTTTTTGTGATCAAAAGAACACTTTAGGCTAATATACTTGCTAACTGTGTCTTCTATTAACCTCGCATGAGAAAAAAAACCTGCCACCTAGCGAATACGGAGAACACTGTAAAAAAACAACGAAGTCAGTGTGTACTAATTTACGCTAAAATCCTGCTGTTAATTCCTTTTTACCGAAAACGTTTACTACCACTATGTCAGATATTACCTTATGTATGTAATTTAAGTAAATAAATCACTTTATCTTATATATATATATATTAGCCAATGTAAACGATAGCTCGATGTACGGGTTGAATTCACGACCTGTAAACAAACTCCCTTTTATCACTCGTTGAGTTTGAATCCGGGAAAAATACTACCTCTGTTAACAAAAATGGTTTCTTAATATATGTCTACAAGAAGTTGGTGAACAATATATGTATAATACTAATACTTATTCTAACCAATATTCCAATGTTACTGACTATTCAATATGCTATCTAAATTTTCCGATGGTAAACAACCCTATTATCGCTCGCTGAATTCCCTGACATATTCCGAAACTAACTTACTCTAAAATACTCCCTCTGACTAATAATTAACAAAACCTGTTTCCTAATATATGTCTACAATACGTTTGTGTATAATATATATGCAATAGTAATACTTATTATATTTGATATACCGCGTTTTTCTGTAAATGATCTACACCAAATTCAAGTCGCTGCACCAAGTCCAAGTAGCCGGAAGTAGAGTTATTTTTGTTCTCACTTTCTTCAATAGCGTGACATGAAATAAATTGTTGTGTAAGTTTTGTGTCATTTTTAATAAATTGCGTCACAGTTTGCCACATTTGTAAAGCTGCTGTTTTACGTGTGTAACACATTCACTGTGTAGTAATGCGTTTAGCTATTCTTCCCGTGGCATACCCAGCGCTGTCACCACAGCATATGACATACGTTGGCCTTTAATCAGTTAACGGTCACCACTTGCACCATTTTTAGGTATGCGTGTACCAGTTTGATCTATGTAGTACACAATAGCGTTTATATACATTGTTGAAATTATGTTTTTATTACATATGAGTACCATTATTTTATGCAATCAATTCTGAACAACATTGTTGACTTATAACATAAATTTGTTTTGTAACTTTGTTGGAAATAGATTTGTTCCTACACACATAATGAATTTGCAGTTTTCGTGTTGTCCATATAGTTCTGTACCAGGTATGTGCCAATTAACTAATTTGAACATTTAATTAATTAAATTACAATTAACTCAGAAATTATCCAATTAAATTAAATTAACCTCACACATTTCTCAGGCCAATTAAATTAAACTTGCGACATGCATCTAGTCATTTGTGGTGTTGTACCATTCACTTGTAGTATCTTCCTGAATGGGTGATATGGTTCAGCTCGAATATTATCTTGGTATCTATGTCAGTAAATCCATTAATAATCTTGAAAACGTCGATCATATCAACCCTTTTCATCCTATATTGTAAAGACAGGAAACCATATTTTCGCAGTTATAGATAATATGGAAGCTAAGAGATTCCAATAATCATATCATGGCCCTCCTCTGCACACTTTCAAATTGGTTTATACATAGAAACAGGAAAACAGCGAAACAGTGAAGCAGCGAAACGTTCCGAAGTCCTAAAACATTCTCGAAAAAATACTAAATCGAACAACTGAATAATAAGTAACTAAATGCAAAAATTATCAAGTTTTAGATAAAGATTTTTGAAACATATATAACGCTGTTTGCTAAGTGTGTTACATGTTCGCTATGTACTAACGCGTTTAGTTGTTCTTCAAATGGCATATACAGTTAATTGCTGATTTAATTTAATTGAAGAATTTGGGAGGACAATTTCAGATTTTTTTGTAATTTAATTAATTAAATGTTCAAGTTAATTGTCCCATGCATGGCATAGTAACACGATTTGACAGTAAGTTGCATCGCAGTAGGTATGTTAGCATTACATTTTAACTATGTTGATTTTATGACATGTGAGTCGTGTCATGCTGCTGTAATTTTCTTTATCTGCGTGAAATTTATTGTGTCTTTTTTAACTCCGTGACACTGTTATGTCATTTTCTATCAATGCGTAATATTCGACCAGTCTTAGCAAATGCGCTTAGCCACATATGTAACGATGTTTTCCACAAATACAGTGTCAAACGCACGCAACATGAGGCAAGTTAGCAGCCGTTTTGATTTATTCGTGTGATTCTATGGTGGAACATGTGACTGAGCCTATACTCTGTCACTGCACAACTGTAAAAACTTCTGAATCGGCCATTAATAACTCTATATTTATTTTTTTTTCCTTTTCTCCAGCCTGTCCACAGTATACATTCATTGTTTGGTGATATACACACGTTTTCATGCATTTAATCAGTATATTCTTGATAAAAAACCTCCTCCATGACTGTTAAATGGCTACCTCATTTCCATTGCCGTGGTACCTACTCAATAGGGTTCAGCCTACTGTCACGTTTCCCATTGGCGACCATATTAACGTTTTGCACGATTATTAGAAAACGGGACCATACAAAATTATGACACTTTTTTCTGCCGTTGTCATAATTTCGTTGACATGCTTATCTAGCTTAGTAAACGTATTGAACTTCTAACTTATTTAAAACGCCTGAACGTGCCACACCCGTAATTTTTTTATAATTTTTGCATGAATTACTAAAGCAAATTTCCAAAGTGCCTGGCTCAAATGCGGTTATGTTAGATAATATGATTTTTGTTTAATTACACTTTGCCCTACATTCATCTGTAACACACAAGAAAGTGTAACTGAGGCATGATCCCTATTAAACAGGGAAGCTTTTTTTCTGAGAAAGTGTCCAAATTTTATACCAAGCAGCGGCAACATAAACTCATTATGTAGCATTCTTGTTTGTCACATCATTATTGTTTGTTTCACAGCAAAATCAAAACAATGTCTTGCTAATAAAATTAGCTGAAAAACAGTCACATTATTTAATTATAGGTTAATTTTGACACTTGATAAATAATAGTCCATGTACACTAGATGTCTAGAGCATTTCGAACCAATGAAACCTACTTACTGTCTCTTTAAATATACCACCTACTTATTTTCAAATTAATATTGATACAATTGCTTGATTGTTAACCAAATATATCGCAACTTTGTCAGAAAAGTGACAATTTGTCATATTTAACAGGATTTTGAGTGATTTCCATTGTGTCAGACTTGTTAAATTGTATTGTTTATGTGACTGCTTTCATGCATCTACTTGATAGGGTACATGGCGTACTGCTTAATTTGGAAGTGCCACATTAAAGGTGTATGACGGTGCTGAAGTCTTACAAGCCGACTCTGGAAAATATTTGGCATCGACTATTTCAAAAGATCTCTCCTAGTGTAACAACTCGATTGACATCATTAAAAAAACGCATGTACTTCCGCGCAGTTATTGAAAGTGTCTTGTCATTTTCTATTACTGTCTGGTTTGGTCGCGCCAGCCAAGATGAAATTAATCAAATTGAATCAGTCGTCAAGAACGCTTCTAAACTAATCGGGTTAAATATGTCGTCCATCAGATCTATTTTATCTTTCTCGCAGTTTGCGTAAATCCAAAGGTATTGTACAAGACGCATATCATCCAGCCAACCATGCCTTTGAACTCCTTTCCTCCGGTAAGCGCTACCGTTGCATAAAACTAAAACGACACGATTCAACAATATTTCTATCCTCAAGCGCTGAGATGTTTAAACGGAGAGCCATCATAAATGTCTTGCCTCTGGCAGGTAGATGCAATGTCGGTTTTTTTTTATCTATTGTATAACTCTCGTTTGTTTCAATTGTTTTTAGTATTACGATTGGTGATATGTAATGTTTAGTCCGTGTGTTATTGGGTGCATGAGTGTATGTTTGTGCTAACGCCACAATACTATAAATTCCTTAAGCTTGCTACTTGGTAATAAAACGTATCTTATCTTATCTTATATTATCTTATCACATGACCAGATATCCGTTGAGGCTACATCTGAAAATGCTGATCTACGCAATGCTTCTAGTGGCTGTGACACAAACAACATACAACTATTCTGTCCAAATTTATTACACAATATTACCAATATTACATACACAATATTACCAATTGGGCCACATAACACATATATCACCAATGACAGTTCTGGTGCAAAATAGCTGCCTGTTCCCTCACAAACTGGCGCCATGCCCCCTAATTTTGAAAATTCTGGCAACCGGTCTGTACCTTGCTATTCGTGATTGTTAATGTCCTCTGTCTTCCAAGCAAACTGTTAACTTTTCAAATGAACCTATACATTAGGGAATGGTTATATCTTCTGTAAACCCATTCGTGGTTAGGGTTAGCTAGGGAAGGGTTTAGCTAGAGATGGCGTTAGTTATGGATGTATTTAGCTAGATATGGAGTTAGCTACGGTTAGGCTTGCATACCGTCATCTCCTTGTGTCCGCACACTTTCAAAGAACTGCATCAAACAACATGAAGTGAGTATTGGGACGTGGTGATTATATATATTTATGAAAATAACCGTTAGTTTCCCATTACAAAATTGTGCTTGTGTTAAACCTTTAGCTTAACAAAATCTCTTTCGGGCCATTTTAACAGATTAAAAAAAATATTGTATTTATTGACAGCTAACTAACCACCAAATAGCGCAGTAGATCAGTTATAGGATACCTCCTAAAGTAGACGGCGACAAAATTAAAATAATAATGGCGCTTAACAAGTAATGCTCTTGTTGACTAGATGGAATCAATAAAATATAATATATAATAATATACTATTAATTAGCGTGACACAGACAATGTTATAAGTCAAACGCATGCAATATCAGGCAAGTTAGCAGCTGTTTTGATTTATTCGTGTGATTCTATGTTGGAGCATGTCACTGAGTCTGTCACTGCACAGCTGTAGACACATCTGAATCGGCAATTAGTAATTCCATATTTAACAATTCTTCCTTTTTCCAGCCTGTCCACAGTACACCCTCATTGTTTGTTGACATGCATTTAATCAATATATTCTTGATACAAGCAAACCCTCTTCCATGACTGTTAAATGGCTACCTCATTTCCGATGCCATGGTACCTATTTAATAGGGTTCAGGCTATTGTTACGTTTCCCGTTGGCGATCATGTTAATGATTTGCATGATTATATGAAAACGGGCCATCAAATATTCTGAAACTTCTTACCTGCCGTTGTCATCATCTCGTGGATATACTGGTCGAGATTAATCAAAGTATCGTACTTCTAATTCATTTAAAACGCATGAACGTGCCACACCCGTACATTTTTTACCAATTTCTGCATGAATTATTACGTGCTTTGTGGCAAAAAAATTGCCAACAATCCTTCCGCCTATTGAAATCACCTAAAAATCCACAGTTACAGTGTCAACATGTTCTACCAACAAACTTTTTCAATGTACCTGGTTCAAATGCAGTTATGTCAGATGGTACGATTTTTTTTTAATTACACATATCTCAAATTATTGTGCCCTACATTCATATGTAGCACATAAGGAAGTGTAACTGAGGCATGATCCCTGTTTGAATAAAATGTCGCATCGCTACACACGACGAAATATACTGAATGGGGCGTTCACGGCGACGACTTCATCGGCAGGGGACGAGAAAATATAGTATACTTAGGGGTGGTGGGTTCGTGCGACATGGATGGATGCAGCTGTTCTGTCGTATATCCCGGACGGATTAACTCTGCGATTGGCATCAATAGGTCAGACCACATTTAGGCTTCCGCAAATCTTTCTCGAATGTAGTTCGTAAAATGAACTGTAGGCTGGTGGGATGAAAAGCTTTTTGTGGCGCTGGTGTAACGAGCACCGAGCTGACTAGTTAGGTGACTTTACAAGATAACATATCCCCTCTCAATCCTGCACACCTGTTGTATTGGCAAGACCCGTAATAACGTAATCTCGATTATCCAGACTCCGCGTATTGGCGCAACCATTTGTGACACACATCTTCATACCTTGAAAGGGTTTTGGAGCCTTCTGGATCATATATAGTCCCCCCCCAATCAGTGGTTATGGCAGTCATTGTGATATTTTGTATTGAAATTGTTAACTGTTAGTGCATTGACACAATGGCTCTGTAGGGTATTTCATGGCTTGATTACTCACTGTGAAAAGAACTTGTGGCGCGCCTCTAGTCGACTGTTGTGTCGAACTATTGACTTGTTGTGTCTTCATGGACTGAGGGTATGGATTAGCGCGAATATTCTCTTAGTGTCTACCTCAGTAAATCCATTAATAAATTTGAAAAAATCTAGCATATCAGCCCTTTTCCTCCTATCTTGTAAAGACAGGAGGCGACACTTTCGCAATCTCAGATAATATGGGAGCTTAGAGATTCCAGTGATCATCTTAGTGGCCCTCCTCTGGACACTTTCTAATTTGTCTATATCTTTCTGAAGATGTGGGCACCATGCCTGTTGGCAGTTTTCGATGATGGGTCGGACCAAGGTGATGTATTTAGTTTTTAATGTTTTTCATGCTTTTGTCTGTGTAGGTCCTACGAATTGTCCCTAGTAGTATATTTGCTTTCTTGACTACGTAATTTACTTGCCCCTTTACTTTAAATGATTTATGAATGTGTACTCCTAGGTCTTTTCTATATATATATATATATATATATATATATATATATATATATATATATATATATATATATATATATATATATATATATATATATATATATATATATATATATATATATATATATATATATATAAATATATATATATAAATATATATATATATAATATATATATATATATATATATATACAATTATAAATATATATATATATATCTCGATTATATATATATAGATCGATTATATACGTACATCTCCCATAAAATAGTCACATTTCGGGTTGTATCCAATGTGCAAGCATTTGCATTTAGTGAAGTTGAACAGTAGCTGCCATTCCTGACTCCATTTGTACATAGAATGAATTTCTTCCTGGAGAGTAAAAGCATATTCAACTTCAGGAACTTGCTTCAATGTTTTTGTGTCATCAGCAAACTTTACCAAGGAGCTTACTACAGTTGAGTTAATTTCGTTTATAAAGACAACAAATAACATAGGGCTGAGTATTGATCCCTGTGGTACACCACTGATCACTTTTTGCCAGTCTGACTCTGCACCACTTATGCACACTCTTTGTCTTCTATTTGTTAGCCAACTTTATATCCATCTGTTTGTCTTGCCTGTAATGCCATGAGCGGTTAGTTTTGAGATGAGTCTGTGATGAGGGACCGTATCAAACGCTTTACTGAAATCTAAGTAGATCACGTCAACTGGATATCCTTTGTCAATATAAGAAGTCACTTCTTCTAGAAATATTAGCAGATTACTAAGACAGCTTATTTTTGGTCAAAAACCATGTTGTGAATCTAGTATCAGCTTGTGTTGTTTAAGATGTTCAGATACGGATTCCAGAATGAAGAACTCCATCACCTTGCATACTTGTGAAGTTAAACTAACTAGCCGGAATGGAATTGTGACCTTTCTTGTAAATTGGAATGACATTTGCATCAAGCCAGTCTGGATGCAGAGTGGGTTCTCAATGTGAAGGAAATTATTTATGCACCCACATTCTGGGGGTATACATAAGTGACTAATCAAGATCTCATCAGGGCATTTTGCTAATTCATAGAATAAGAGTGTACTTTTATCATTTTATACGATGCAATTCGAATTAACTTTGTAAACGTGATTATATTAACACAACTATTCGACTGTACAGTTAACCCAAACCGCAAAACGGAGTGGTGACAGTGGGTAACAACGAGACCACGCCTCTGCATCTATACTCTGTTCTCGACGAATTCACGAAGCCGAGCGAGAGTTGAATAAGCGAGACTAGTAATAAGGCTAGTCCAGGCAGCGATACACAGAGGGGACGTTGAAAGAGGAAGCGAGATCACAGACACAGGGGTCGTTGCAAGAGGAAGCGATATCACAGACACAGGGGTCGTTGCAAGAGGTAGCGAGATCACAGACACAGGGGTCGTTGCAAGAGGAAGCGATATCACAGACACAGGGGTCGTTGCAAGAGGAAGCGAGATCACAGACACAGGGGTCGTTGCAAGAGGAAGCGAGATCACAGACACAGGGGTCGTTGCAAGAGGAAGCGATATCACAGACACAGGGGTCGTTGCAAGAGGAAGTGAGATCACATACATAGGGGTCGTTGCAGGACACAGAGTCGTTGTAGGAGGAAATGGGATAACGGACACATGGCCGTTGTAGGAGGAAACGGGATCACGGGCACAGGGTCGTTGTAGGTGGAAACGGGATCAAGGACACAGGGTCGTTGTAGGAGGAAACGGGATCAAGGACACAGGGTCGTTGTAGGTGGAAACGGGATCAAGGACACAGGGTTGTTTTACGAGGAAACGGGATCACGGACACAGGGTCGTTGTAGGAGGAAAAGGGATCAAGGACACAGGATCGTTGTAGGTGGAAACGGGATCACAGACACAGGGTCGTTGTAAGAGCAAACGGGATCACGGAAATGGGAAAAAACTTGTCTTCGCCGTGCTACGCAGTAAACACCATTTACCGCAACAACAACAAATATTTATGCACATGGCCGCATTCACCGAACACTTCGATCGATTCCTTATAGGCGCTACACTGCACGGTAACTGGACAGCTAGCGGATGCAACCAAAATGTTTTGGTCTCACCGACGGGACAATTCGTTCGCTTCGGCATGAAAGGAATTTCGGTGAAGTGGTATGGCCAGATGGGCATATGTATGAGTAGATAACATATTAAGTAATACAGAAAACGAATTAAAAATACAAAAATAGCATTGTGAAGCCTGCAGCTCTTGATAACACTGCCAAAATAATATAACATTAACGTGCCATCAACGTTATTACAAAAGTAAAATATTTCTAATTAGGATAATAATAATTATAATAATATTAATTATGAAAAATCATGATAATGGACGTATGCAACAATTGAGCATATCAGCCATTAATGAAATAACAATGCACACAATAATAAACTATAATATAAGTGTACCACAAGCATTAGTACAAATAAATTATTATTTAAAAAAATAGGTTTATAATATTAATAGTGATAATAGTAAAGCAGGTATGTATTTGCTGAACACATAAGCCATTACAATAAAGAATGGTTTACATGTATAGCAATAACTGGGATATCTTAGTTATAGTGACTTAGAGTAGTGATGTATAAAACAGGTATAAATACCCCCAAGGCCATGGAGGGGGGTCTAAGACCGCCCTGTGTCCGTGGCATATATTACTGTAAAGGACAACGTATATATGCCTACATCGGAACAAGTGTCAATACAAATACTGAAGTATTCGCAGCCGGCTAATATGAACCCTTCGATAAGTAGAACGACTCATGTGACGCCCCCCCCCAACCCAGTTCGTCAGTAAAACGACATAAGACTACGACTGACTGAGACTCCCCCCCCCCGCCAAGAAGCCTAGATCCTCCCCTGAATATGTGAGGTTGTATGCAGTGTTCACATGTCGTTAACGATATCAAGTATCATACCCCTATTGTGTTTATACATAAATACACAACATATGTATTTCTTTATCTGGAAAATGTAGGAATACAATAAACAAGCATGTGATAAGGCGGCAGCTTTACGTACATAGCATCGGTGTGAGTACTCATTGGGAAAGTAAAGTAACAGTGGTAGGCTCTTCACAACGCGTTGTTATTGTTACATCGGTGTGAGGACTCATTGGGAAAGTAAAGTAACAGTGGTAGACTCTTCACAACGCATTGTTATTGTTACATTGGTGTGAGGACTCATTGGGAAAGTAAAGTAACCGTGGTAGACTCTTCACAACGTGTTGTTATTGTTACATCGGTGTGAGGACTCATTGGGAAAGTAAAGTAACAGTGGTAGACTCTTCACAACGTGTTGTTATTGTTACATCGGTGTGAGGACTCATTGGGAAAGTAAAGTAACAGTGGTAGACTCTTCACAACGTGTTGTTATTGTTACATCGGTGTGAGGACTCATTGGGAAAGTAAAGTAACAGTGGTAGGCTCTTCACAACGTGTTGTTATTGTTACATCGGTGGGAGGACTCATTGGGAAAGTAACGTAACAGTGGTAGACTCTTCACAACGTGTTGTTATTGTTACATCGGTGGGAGGACTCATTGGGAAAGTAACGTAACAGTGGTAGACTCTTCACAACGTGTTGTTATTGTTACATCGGTGGGAGGACTCATTGGGAAAGTAACGTAACAGTGGTAGACTCTTCACAACGTGTTGTTATTGTTACATCGGTTTGAGGACTCATTGGGAAAGTAAAGTAACAGTGGTAGGCTCTTCACAACGTGTTGTTATTGTTACATCGGTGTGAGGACTCATTGGGAAAGTAAAGTAACAGTGGTAGGCCCTTCACAACGTGTTGTTATTGTTACATCGGTGTGAGGACTCATTGGGAAAGTAAAGTAACAGTGGTAGACTCTTCACAACGCGTTGTTATTGTTACATCGGTTTGAGGACTCATTGGGAAAGTAAAGTAACAGTGGTAGACTCTTCACAACGCGTTGTTATTGTTACATCGGTTTGAGGACTCATTGGGAAAGTAAAGTAACATTGGTAGGCTCTTCACAACGTGTTGTTATTGTTACATCGGTGTGAGGACTCATTGGGAAAGTAAAGTAACAGTGGTAGGCCCTTCACAACGTGTTGTTATTGTTACATCGGTTTGAGGACTCATTGGGAAAGTAAAGTAACAGTGGTAGACTCTTCACAACGTGTTGTTATTGTTACATCGGTGTGAGGACTCATTGGGAATGTAAAGTAACAGTGGTAGGCTATTCACAACGTGTTGTTATTGTTACATCGGTGTGAGGACTCATTGGGAAAGTAAAGTAACAGTGGTAGGCTCTTCATAACGTGTTGTTATTGTTATATGTAAATATTAATGGTACACTTACCAAAAATATTCATCATTTGGTATGTCTTAAATAAAGGTCGTGTATGATGAACACATCCAATATGACTAATTATGCGTAATTTCTATCTTCTGCAGTAAATGCCAAGCATATTATTTAGGGGGACTTCTCCATTCGTTATTACAGTAAATTATATATGGATATGTAAATGCATAATATAGGTTCACAAGTTTTGTCGTGTCCAATACTTTATTATACATGTATTTTATAATGATTTCTTCAATTTAATGAATTATTTATTAATATTCCCATCAATGCTATATTTCTTACAATGTATATTTTATTAAATCAACGTAAATGTTGTTATTTATTTTACTTAAACTGAGGGTATTGCTAAATGCCATTAAATATACTGCTAATAATAATATTACTAAAACTAAAACTGACACCGTCAAATCCGGGGCTACCGCCCCGTTCACGAGTGTGTACAAATATTATTAATTCACATTCACACAATAAAACTTGTATGTAGATAGTGATAGTAATAATAATACATGCGCTGTATAAGATGTTAAAACTACACAGAATGTTCGGTGTTTGTAAATTATTTAAAGAAAATGTTTACTGATTACATTGCATTTGTATATATAAAGAATAAAATTAAAATAAATATTAAATAGGAAATAAAACGCTAATACCACCGATAGCACAGAACATAAATAAGATTGATCAGTTGTAATAACATAATTAAAAATGCAATATCACAGCAGTTTCCACGTATGTTGACAGTTTATTCCACAGAGTGGGGCCAGCGCAGGCAAATGCTCGGCGGCCGAAACGTTCCAAGTTCACCCGTGGCACGTCAAGAAGTAGCCCGCTGGCAGAGCGTAGGCAGCGTCGTGGTGTGTACTGGTGAAGCAGTGCGGCAAGGTACTCTGGTTTGCCTTCGTATATGTGTTTTAATATTCAACGAGATTTGATTGATTTTCAGCCAGATGGAAAAAAAAAATTCTCACAATTTTAGTGTTTCTCCGTCTTATGCATATTTTGCCTTGAATAATGAAATTAGTATCATATGCAAACACAAAGTGGTAACGGATACAGCACTTAAGTCGTTTTTATATAGAAACAAAAGTAAGGGCCCTAATATAGACCGTTGTGGAACACATCATGTTACATTCTTCAGAGAAGAATACATTTCATTACATTTTACTCTCTGTTGTCTGTTGTACAAGTAGCTTATAATCAGTTGATGATTTTCTCTGAGTCCATAATATGTTAATTTTCTTAATATAATAATGTATTTTCTTAATACAAATTATACAGTATGTTACGTTTTTTTATATATTTATTTAATATATTATATATTAGTCTTTCGAAATGTTGAGAATGCTGGCTAACTAGAAATATGTCTATATATTTTTTTATTAATGGAGCATAATAATTCTTGAAAATGGGAACTATATTGGCAATGTTTAGATGATCTGGAATATACCATTTATTAAACGATAAGTTTACAACATGGAACAGCGATTGAAGCAAACCGAAACACATTTGTTTAGGGATGTTCGGCTGTATGCCATCTCACCCCGGACTAAAGTTACTTAATTATGTTTCGTTGTATGCCACCCCATCCCGGACTAAAGTTGTTTAAATAGGTTCGGTTGTATGCCATCTCATTCCGGACTAAAGTTGTTTAAAGATGTTCGGTTGTATGCCATCTCATCCCGGACTAAAGTTGTTTAAAGATGTTCGGTTGTATGCCATCTCATCCTGGAATAAAGTTGTTTAAAAATGTTCGGTTGTATGCCATCCCATCCCAGACTAAAGTTGTTTAAAGATGTTCGGTTATATGCCATCTCATCCCGGACTAAAGTTGTTTAAAGATGTTCGGTTGTATGATATATCATCCCGGAATAAAGTTGTTTAAAGATGTTCGGTTGTATGCCATCCCATCCCAGACTAAACTTGTTTAAAGATGTTCGGTTGTATGCCATATCATCCCGGAATAAAGTTGTTTAAAAATGTTCGGTTGTATACCATCCCATCCCAGACTAAAGTTGTTTAAAGATGTTCGGTTGAATGCCATCTCATCCCAGAATAAAGTTGTTTAAAGATGTTTGGTTGTATGCCATATCATCCCGGACTAAAGTTGTTTAAAGATGTTCGATTGTATACCATCTCATCCCGGACTAAAGTTGGTTAGTGGCATGCCGTACGAACACGGTGCCAAATTGCAAATACGTATTATTTTGTTGTAGCAAATGTGTCAACATAATTGTTCAAGTTCGATTGCTTCGTATAAACTAACAACCTTACATGATGAGTTCGCTTCAGAGAACATTTCCTGTTCCAGTTAAACAAGTGAATTTGTCTCAATGGAAAGTGAAAATTTATTCTACAAGTGATGAAGAAATGATGGCACCATATCACGGATATATTGTTCTACCCTCGCTCCCTATAATGTCATACATCACTGTTGCGCCCTTGTTTAAGGAACAAGGCAACTGTGGGTTTTGGGCGTCCATTGCTGGTATTAATACAAATTTAAGAGTGATAATTCATGTCAAAACTTTATTTTTTTTCATGCGCACCTCTTTGATACACGTACCACACAATGCACACCTATAACGACACTCTTTGATACACGTAACACACAATGCACACCTGTAACGACACTCTTTGATACACGTAACACACAATGCGCACCTTTAACGACACTCTTTGATACACGTACCACACAATGCGCACCTGTAACGACACTCTTTGATACACGTACCACACAATGCACAACCTATTTTTTATATCCAGTGTTAAGCTGCTGCCTTGTACCACCTGTGCAATATCATGAATACAATCCTGAAAACAAGTACATTATTGTGTTTATAACATAATATTCCTATTTATTCACTCCTGGTAGTTAAAATCAATCGTCCTGTCAACTTAAGATTCTGACTGACTCTGAGAGACATATTGTCGTAGAACGGCGCACATTACACAACATTGCCGTGATTAAATTTTCGAACCTGTTCAACAACTATCGTGGCAGTCAAGTCAACAGGCGATTCGAGTTTTGTTGAGTAACGGACCAACGCACACGACTGCTCAGTTTTAAATCAATTAAGCCGACTACTCGCAACAAAAGTTTAGCAATGTACGCCTAGCATAACTACGTTGCGGTGGCGGTGGATGATCGGCTTATACAGTGGCGCCGCCGTGCGGACTAGGCGTTGTCGCCGTCTCGCTTCCAGTGGCGCCGCCGAGTGGACTAGGCGTTGTCGCCGTCTCGCTTCCAGAGCAACGTTACGGACGGCGACTTTAAAAAGACGATTCGTTAACACTCCCCAGAGCATAACTGACGGCTCGAACACGGGATAAAAACGCCATTTATTATTTAAGGTGATGATTTTCCACGTGGGGCACCCGTGGACAAACCACATTGAAATCTTCTTCGTTAAATAGACAATCAATATGTGCTGTGAAAAGTAAATATTATAAATATGTAAACTGGGAACATTTAATTCATTTTTCTTTAACAAATTGTACGGCAGTATGTACAAAGTGCTTGTCAAAATAGCCTCGATTATCCACGCTCCCTCAGGTTTTCGCCACAATTCTCAAATCGTTTACTGCAACCCCTGGTCGGTTCTTATGCGCGAGAAAGTTCCCCAGACCTGGGCCAGGGGCCGGCAACCGCGAATTCCCCCACCCGTGGACCTCACTGAATGTCAATAGCAAACAATGGTGTATGTGAATATTCTTTTTATTCCAAAACAAATGCGATGTAATTTAAATGTATGAGAACAGTAACAATTTAAAAGGGAAACACCAGTTTTGTTTTTGTAGTTCTTACTTGCAAGAGGGAGTCGACACCCCCGCTGGTGGAAAATCACTTATGCAAAGCGTGTTGAAAGCCGCGAATTATACCAGAGGGTGTGTGGCAGGGGTTTCACGCGTGTTGAGAATACACCTCCCACCAATCCCACCTCCCACCAATACCACCTCATAACAATCCCACCTATCATCCAATCCCACCTCCCACCGATCCCACCTCCAACCTTTCACCAATCCCACATTCCACCAATCCTACCTCCCACCAATCCCACCTCCCACCAATCCCACCTACCACCAAATTTTAGGACCAACCTCCCACCACCCACTACCTGCCACCCCCTCATAATAACGTTTAATGGGCAAGTTAAATTTAACTGAAGCTAAATTACGGCTACTTATGAGATATGTACAACCAGTATTCGTTACATTAAATGTTGAGAATCACTGGGTGAAAACCCAGTCCCACCAGTTTTTTTTGGGGACAACCTCCCACTCCCAATTTTAAGAGTCCACCTCCCCCCAATTGCACCTCCCATTTACCACGAATTTTAGGACCAACCTTCCGCTTACAACTTCCTGACATCCTAACCCGCACCCACTCACACTAGCGCACGATGGGAAAGTACACTGCTTAAAACTGTGAACGTTTAATTAATTTCTATATTAAAAAGTGTACGGCGGTATGTAGTAAGTGTACAGCGGTATGTAATAAGTGTACGGCGGTATGTAGTAAGCGTACGGCGGTACGTAGTAAGTGTACGGCTGTATGTAGTAAGTGTACGGCGGTATATAGTAAGTGTACAGCGGTATGTAGTAAGTGTACGGTGGTACGTAGTAAGTGTACGGCGGTATGTTGTAAGTGTACGGCGGAATGTAATAAGTGTACGGCGGTACGTATTAAGCGTACGGCGGTATGTAGTAAGTGTACGGCGGTACGTATTAAGTGTACGGTTGTATGTAGTAAGTGTACGGCGGTATATAGTAAGTGTACGGCGGTACGTAGTAAGTGTACGGTGGTATGTAGTAAGTGTACGGCGGTATGTAGTAAGTGTACGGCGGTATGTAGTAAGTGTACGGCGGTATGTAGTAAGTGTACGGCGGTATGTAGTAAGTGTACGGTGGTATGTAGTAAGTGTACGGTGGTATGTAGTAAGTGTACGGTGGTGTGTAGTAAATGTACGGCGGTATGTAGTAAGTGTACGGTGGTAAGTATTAAGTGTAAAGCGGTATGTAGTAAGTGTACGGTGGTATGTAGTAAGTGTACGGCGGTACGTAGTAAGTGTACGGCGGTATGTATTAAGTGATTAAAAAAATAGCCTCGATTAACCATGTTCCGTGATGTCTCAAATTGTTTACTACAACCCCTGGATAGTTGAGAACATTTCCCAGGCCTAGGCCAGGGGCCGGCAGCCGCGAATTCCCCCACACGTGGACCTCTTTGAGCAACACAGTTGTCTGTAAAGACACTTTTTATTCCAAAACAAACGCGATGTAATTGAAATGTCTTAGAACAGTAATAACTTAATAGGACAGGGAGACACCTGTAATGTTTGTGCAGCACATACGTACAAGAACGAGTCGACACGCCCGCTGGTGGAAAATAGCTAGAGCAAAGCATGGTGAAGGCCGCGAATTAGTGTGTGTGGCAGGGGTTTCACGCATATTGAGACTCCACCTCACACCAATCGCACCTCCAACCAATTGTAAGGACCAACCTCGGACCTCCCACTACCTGTCACCCCTCACACTAGCCTTTAATGCGGAAGTTCACTTATAACTGAGACTACATTACGGCAACGTATGAGATAAGTTCAACCAGTATTCGTTGCGTTAAATGTTGAGACAAGCTGGGCGAGAAAACCCTATAGCTGTTACCGGTAAAATTAACTGAGGCCCAATCCCACTTGTTTTTTTTTTGGGGGGAGCGGGGGGTGTAGCAACATCCCTCTTCCCACCAATTTTGAGATTCCACCTCCAACAATTCCACATCCCATTTAACACTAATGTTAGGACCAATCATCGGCTCCCTACACCCAGCCACCTTACCCCCGCATAATGGAAAAGTTCACTGCTTCAAATTTAAGCTATTCAAGTTATCAGTTCCAGCGGTCGGCGGCTGTACGTTAAATATTGAAATACGTTGGAAGCGAAAACCCTCAGCTATTACCAATAACATTAACTGAGGCCATCATCGCGTCCGACACATTCACGCCCACGCACACCGCTCGGTAATACAACGGAAGTCACTGATATGATTCGTGTGTACAATGTTGGCGGATTAGTATTCAAAATAGCTTGATGTGCTCCTCTTCACAAGTCTATGGAATTATCCCAGATCAGCACCAATATGAGGGAGAAAATAATCAAATACCTACTTAGCCTACCAGTATTTTCCACCATAACATATTAAAATAAAGAAAATCGGTACTTACTACTAACCTACTTGCCTGCCTACCTACCTACCTACCTACCTACCTACCTACCTACCCACCCATCTACTTTCCTTCCTACCCTGACAATTGTGAGCATGTAACAGTGAACCCATATTAATTTTGATAAGCCTTGGCAATGACTAACAACTTAAAACCAGTTTGTGGATGATTCATTACAGCATCCACACAGACGATGTAGCCGCAAGAACCTGAACACCCCTAAGTATACGAAATGGACGCGGCCCCTGCCGATCAGGTCGTTGGCGTGAGCGCCCCATTCGGTAAATGTAGCGTGAGGCAACCTGTTCTTATATTGAAACACGAAAGTAGAGTTCAAATGCAACTTGCGTACGCACATAGATTTCGCCTGACTTTGTATGTTTCCGAGTGTACGTTATTCCTAGCAATTAATCGATCGCGGCTGCAGGTCTATACAAAATTGACGTCGCCAGATGTAATTACCATTCATATATGTCATTATTCCGTGTGTGCTCCAGAAATATCTTTAACAAGATTTAACAAGATTTGTCATCCAAGCCAAAGGCCCAGATGGCAAGTGGACAAGGAA